>JAPQRN010022388.1:0-21774 GCA_037367275.1 Coranthus polyacanthus | reverse complement strand
ACACACACACACACACACACACACACACACACACACACACACACACACACACACACACACACACACACACAGTGACTCATTAATGCTAAATTATACTCAGCACATTCTGGTGTAATGGAACAAGATGGAGAACTAACAGTTCTTCCTCTCCACTCACTGAATGATAAATGACAGTGTAAGCTGAAGACTGTCGAATTATAAATGAGGAAAAAAGCAGGTGAGGTAACGAACACAAAGCCTGTGTAGCACGCTGTGATAAAAGCTTTATAATTACATTATTGGGGTGTAAAAGTGTCGGCTGTCAACAGTTGTAACGTCTTTTTAAAAACAGAGCAAGAGCCAGTACTTAATGTAAAACACTGAAATCTTTGAAAAATACATATTACATGTTGGCACTAACTTGTAGCAAGAAGACTCAATTTTAGTCAAGTCATACCTGTTTTAAAGTTTTACTGTGTGATATTTAGTGACATCTAGTGGTGAAGTTGCAAATGGCAACAAACTGAATATCTCCCTCACTCTCCCCTACGGTGTCCAGAAATACGTGAAAAGCCCTTGTCACAGCCAGTGTTTGTTTTGTTGTAAAAACGGGGATAATAACTCTACAAACACAGTAGGTGACATAGTAGGTGAAAATGGAAAAAAAAGGAGAAGAAGTCCATTCAGTACCCTATCATGTCAACTAACATACTGAGTGGCCAGCTGTGGTATTAAAACAACAACAAAAATGCTAACAAAATGCAGACAAACCGCTTGTATAAAATACAACTTTTGACAGAACAACTGAACTGGATTGTAAAATGATGGCAAGTGGGAACTTGGATATGAAGAGAGAGAGAAACTCTTAAGGATCATGCACAACTTGATGCACAACATTGGAGGGAAATTTCAGAAGCGAGAGAGAATTGTTTGCCTTAAGTTGTCGAGCTGAATTGAGAAGCTTTCAATCAAGAAAACTGTTGATACCTTAGAGTCAAGTTCCTTTATTACATCCATGGTATTGTGACTAGCCAGCAGGCACGTAGCCAGTTCCAGTAGCTGCATTGACTATTACACATTCATCACCAAGGTTCCACCTACTGTACATTACAATTGTACTCTGGGATACTTTCCATCACAGAAAAGATAGTATAAATAGAAATATGAATAAAAGTGTTCTTATTTTAACATAGAAACAATTTTAATGCTTCATATTCATGTGTTCCCAGTGTCCACATGGGATTTCCTCAGTGCAAGGACATCCTCTCGATGATCAGGTTTCATCAATCTTGGCATATCTGCAGAGGCCAGCACAAAACTAGTAGTGCATGGGGGTGTGGCAAAAGCCCAATCCTTTAAGACTGTGGTACAATCGGGAACAAGATGAATATATTATTGGTAGGAGGAATATATCATCAGAGGGTAGAGCTGGGGCAGGCATCGGTAATCAGCTCCTCTCATCCTCTTTAAAAACAGCAGACAGTTTGCTAATGAGCTACGACAGGAGAGTTCAGGATGGCTTGTCCTACAGAAAACTGATCTTGTCCAGAAGTATACCTTCTCAAGTGGCTAATACTGAATTTATTTATAGGTAATATGAATATATGGTCATCCTGCTGAAGGTATTTCCTTCCTCTCTACTTATATTAGCCGTTTCTGGTTCTGATTACAAATGAAGAGATCAGGTATATGTGCAACTACAAGGGCAACTCAGAGCGCAGACCTCCGCAAAGGCCAGTAGTCCACTCTACGTCTTGTTCCAAAATATTATTAAACCACAAACAAACCACAAATATTGACCAATGGTTTCCTCTTTTTTGTCAGTTGGTGCCAAAAGCAAACATGTCAGGTTGGATGAAGACAGATGAAATCGCCTGATTGTTCTTGTGACTCTGAAAGCTTAAGGAGATGGCCTAACCAAATGAACGTCCACTAAGCTACATTTTTGACAAAACTTTGTGTAAAATAGAGAACTTCCTTAAGTGCAAAATCAGATGTCAGTGGGCAAATCATAAACCCTTTAAAGTATAAATATTTGTAGCCTATTTACTGACATCAGCTTCTCATATCTACATTTCTCAATTTTGCTCGATGTTCCTCTCGTGCACCACCTTGAATTCCTCTATTTAACTTTGGATGGTAGTGGATGGCAGCAGCATTGCAGCTAGCACAGCCCAGATAAAACAGTGCTTAATTTGTCAAAAATGTGTCCTCCGGATAATTGCCATCATCATCTTCAATCTCAGAACAAGCAGCTCGCTTTGCATTTTCAGCAGAAGTACTCTGACTTTCATTAAAAGGGTGTTCAGTCTAAGAAGGTCAAATTTAGGCTAGAATCTGCATAAACATCAGAGTTAGTTGAACTGAGTATAATACACTTACAGGACGAGAAGACAGGCATCAACTTTGTCACTATGAAAATCTGTAAATCAATGTAATGTCATCTGTTCTGTCCTTCTTTAATTTCCCACTCGTGGATCTTTTTCCTTTCTTAAATATACTGGACGTATTTTAAATCTGATTTAAAAGAGAGAGAGAGACGTCAGCTGTTTGTTGTGTGATAGAGCTGAAGTGGAGTGGGGATCGATAGGCAGACAGAACACGTCACTTAGTTTCTTAGCCTGCTTGCTTTTCATGGTTATAAATAGAACTTTCGGCTCTAATTCTATTTCCCCCCGCTGTAGCAAACCACAGATAGAAGAGAAATGACAGGAAAGTGAAGAGCCAGTCAATGAGAGGGAGAGAGCTGCCTCCCCCTGCTGATGTTGAATGATTATTGTGAATGCCGTGATTATTAAATGTAAATAATGCTTTGCCTGTGGTGAGTTTTAGTACCTAGGGATTGATCAATGTGCTCCAGGCATTGTGGATTTTTTGATGTGTTCCATGACCTTTCCCTTCTCCTGACCCATCAGAACAGCACCCTGTACGTTTTCCGGGACCTCCTGAGCTCTTTCACCCTCCGCATCCCGACTTCCGACATCAGCTCCTTTCAAAAATAACCCTGTCTCTCAGAAATTCATATATAACTACATTGCAAATCCAATTATGTTTTGTAATATACAAAATTATGTTTTGCTACAAACACAGTCTTGATTTTGTTGCAAGGGAATATAATTTCTCATTATCCTGTGGCCCTGACACCAGTGGCATTCCAGTGAATAGTCGCATATGCTACAGTCAACCTAGCACTATAGTTCACGCTACAACATCTGGAATCCCAACATACCGCCTTGAGATGTGTGTTAATTGATTTCATTTCTGCTTTTAACACTGCCAGGCCTCTCAAGCTGCTCAGGAAACTCCAGGACATAAACATTAGCACCTCTCTGTGCCTCTGATCCTGGACTCTTTGAAGGACAGGAGCCAAGTTATCAATAAAATCACTTCACACGCACTCACCACCAGCACAGGGGTGCCAACGGGATGCATTCTGCTGTCCTCCCTCTTCACTAATGACATTTAACTCCATTTGAATTGATCTCAAAAGACAACAAAGACACCTCCAGGCTGGAGGTTGAGAAGTATGTCAACTGCTGCTCGGAAAATGAGCTGGTTCTCAACGGGGGGAAAGAAAAACACTACTGAAATGATCGACTTCAGAACAAATGATCAGGTTCCTTGGCACACACATCAGCAATAACCTGAAGTGGAACCTCAGCTGCAACAATCTAATGCAAAACGCCCAACAGAGACTCTTCTCCCATAGACAACTCAAAAAACACAGGAAGACTACACTATAAT
Source organism: Coranthus polyacanthus (assembly GCA_037367275.1). NCBI lineage: Eukaryota > Metazoa > Chordata > Actinopteri > Kurtiformes > Apogonidae > Coranthus > Coranthus polyacanthus. The sequence continues at coordinate 18,051 of JAPQRN010022388.1, read as the reverse complement.
CCAGAGCATCCTATTACTTTTGATCTCTCAGGAGTGACTTGACAGAATGTCTTAAAATTTGGCGCCAATGTTCACTTGAAGTGAACAAAATGAAAAGGTTTTGGTGTTCAAGGTGACCTCATGTCTGTCCATTCTGATATTTCAGGAAGTCCTTGAGGGAATTTCTTCAAATTTGGCACAAATGTTTACGTGAACCCAAGGATGAACTGATTAGATTTTGGCAGGCAAAGGTCAAAGGTCACTGTATCCTAGCCACACCTCAAGAAATCATATTATAATCATGACAAACTTTCACTTTGGTGCATTATTCGAGCCATTCCATCTGTACTGAAATTAATTACAATTGCGTAGCCATGTGGTTTAAAGTAACTTCGGTGTTTGCTAGTGTGAAAGCATTGTGGAAGCTTTCACTAGAAGGTATTTACATATATATTATGTTGAATGAAACACAAACTAAAACTCAAAGATAGTATATTACCAATGAATCCATCGCCATCCTCTATTCGTCGCATGGGAGAATAATGAATGAGCGTTCATATAACCGAGACAAGCAACACACACGGAAAAGCTTTTCATCTTCGCGCTATGCAACAACCCATTACTCTTCACATCTATAAATTCATCTTCACTCTTCCCTGTTCAGCTACATCAACAATGGGAGGAACTCTGCCACATTCCTACTTTGATCCAGAGCCAATGGAATCACAATGGAGATAGAAATGTAAAGATGTTTAGGGAGAGACTGAGCTGCTGCTGGAAAGTTCAATACGAGTTCAATGAGAGGACAACATTTAAAAGTTAGATACTGTTAGAAAATGATAAAGATTTTACATTTTTAATGATAAAAATGACTAAAATAATGTAATATCTGAATACCTGAGTTTTTACAATTTAAATATAGTTATTATTGTTCACAAAGCTATGATATATATTTTGCCAAACTAAAGGAAAAACAGAGAACAAGTGTAGAAACACTGATTCGTAAAATGTGTGGCTGACATAAAAATAAAGATCACGAATTTCCTTTTAGAATATTACGTTTCAAGAACACATTTTTCCCCAAAAAAAGGTTATATGGTGAAAAACCAAGAAATATTTGAGCTCCAGTCTCGTGCATGGAAGTCCATCTTTCAGTGGAAGTCTATCTAACAGAATCATTTACACCATTAGGTTAAAAGGGGACGTACACTGTATATAACATTAAACATTATTTTGTGTGCGTACTTCGGTGGTGCAGTAAAATAAGTCACTGGGTTTCATTTGCTCAGTGAGCAGCGCTTTCGAGCAGCTGCACCACCCTCACGTCTGGCTCATACTGTAAACACAAAGTTTAGCATCAGAGAACGTATGTGCGTTATTCACACCGATCTGTCTGTACATATGCCTTCAGGCACAGCCTCCATGTAAATGTCAGTTCCTGGCTCCATGTAACTGTCCATGGACTGCTGGCGCTCCGTTAACTTGTAAAGATCAGTGTTGAGTTCGTTTAAGCAGATTTGTTGTTTGTTTTATTCCTAGTTTTCGCTACTCAATGCAGTCATGTTTTTCCACCCGGTCCAACTAAAGGGCCAAGTTCCTGTGGAAAAGTGATGTTGGCGCATACCTATGACGTTGATTGGAATATTAGTCTGTTTTTTAATCCTGAATTTTCTTTAATATTTACCTTTTTGAGAACATTAAAAAAAACTCTCTTATGTCAATATATTAAACAAGATACAATTCTGCAGACAATTTAGTGAAAGTGTGAACAATTCAACTGGCATTTTTTCAACCTTTGTGACTTTTTGAATCTTCACAAATCGGAGTTGGTCAAGTTGAGAAAACCATCATATTTTATCAGCTGTTAAATCATGTGAGACCAAAGCTATAACGATTTTGAATGGTAATGCCCCTGCTTTGAAAGCATTTGTCACTTTTGACTCTAAGAAAAAACTCTAGAAAGTATTAAGTATCCTGTAAAAAAGCTTATTATGTAGGGTCAGGTAGTTGTATGTGCTAGATATGAGCAGCAACTCGCACAGGTTTTGTGTTTGCTATGGAAAGTAGGCCAACTGGAATGAGCTGACTTCCACAACTAATTCAAAGTTCTATTGTGGTCCATAGCTTGCTGGTCCAAAACCACTGCCAGCTGATTAATGCAATGTTTTCTTTTCCAATCCTTTGCCCCACTTTCTTTCTTTATTTCATTTCTCTTCATCCCCCAAAGGCAATCAGTGTTTCATCTGCTGCCAGATGCCACGTTGCTTTCTAGAAATATATTTCTGCAATGTGAGAGAAAAAAAAAAAAAAAAAAAAAATTGGTTATAGCCTGGAGCAACAACTCATTCAGATGAGCAAGATGCATCATCACCTCCACTGTATACACACATCATCAGAGCCATGTGTGGTCTGTATGACGGAGAAGCCTGGCATTAATGGAATTCTTTAATGGTAGTGTCTGACAACCTACCATTAATGCCTTCAACATGTTTGCAGCTGATTCTCTTTCACAAAATACGTGCACGTATGTAAAATATAAATAAAACATAAAATAAAGAATAAGAGAAATGATGTTAGGCTACCACGTTACAATAAGAGTACCCTTATAAAGGATTCATAAATGGTTTGTTATTAGGTTATTTATTAGGTTGCAACTACTATAAATCATTGATAAGTTCTTATAACACATTAGAAAACAAGGTCAACAGTGACCTGTTGTTTGACAAATAGTGATTTCACATCACATTTACTGGGCTTGGAGCAAGAGATGATTTTAAACTGGATGTTTATGTTGCACTTGACTGGTCAGAAACTTAGGGAGTGGGGATTTTGGCGAGTTTGTTTCTGATGGAGATTGTTAACAATATTAAACAGCAGAAGGTGGGGGGGGCCGCAGTCAGAGCTCTGAGTTATCAGAGCAACAAAAAAAACAAAAAACCTGGCTGTTTTTCTGTGTTTAAAGTAGAAATCCTACAAGATATGACTTCTTTATTATAAAATCCTTCCCCCTTAAGGCTACCAGCCTGTTAAATCTGACCGCAGTTCAAATAGCTTAATAGGATTAGCATGAAAGGCATCTCTCCACTGATTCTTCAAGTTGCTTTAACCAATATCTGTGTTTCCACAGCTCTTCTGTTTTCTTTTCTCCCACTGATTATGTTGTCTCTGGTCAGTGTTTTATTTGATCAAAGCCAACAGGGACGGCGGAGCAGATTTTGGCCTTTATTGGCTAAGATTTAATTTTTTTTCCTCTACACAATACAGGCTCTTTACAACATTTGCTGTATCTGTTGTTCTTTGTTGTAGCTCTAGCTTCTGTAATCATGTTGTAACTTGGGGCAGAAACATGTTTCAAACTATGTTAAAGGAATAAAGACAATAACCTTTCCTCTATCACGTCTTTAACCCCTTTATAGACAAGTTATACAAACCCCTTCTAAGGCACGTTGGTGAAAAATGACGCATATTCATTTCCTACGATGGGCTATTTCAGGTATTCTCTATCATTTAATATACAGGCATTCATTAAATATCTTGTTTTTAAAATACCACAAAGCATGTTTTTCCATCATTAGCAATGATTTGGACCAATTTGGTAAAACTGATGTAGAAATACAAGAGCTATGTTTGATCATAAAGTCAGAAAGGAAAAATGATCAAGATATTTAATTAGTGTCTGGGATATTAAATGATGTGGCAAAGACATAAAATGAAGACACAGCAAAGAAACACTTATGCCCCATGTATGAAGTATCATTAGAAATTAATACAGGTCATTTTTAACCCATGTTGGGTAGTGATACTTTATCAAAACATCGTCATTATCAAAACAAGTTGACTGAGGAATACCATATGATGTTTACGGCAAAGACAAAGAAAATAAAAACTCAGTTGGATCACCTTTGACCCATGCTGTGTATCACAGGGTTAAGGAAATTGACGTGATTTTGGATGTTACTCAATAAACGTTAGTAACATTGGAAATAGGTTGGAATATAAGTTATGAGATGTGATGAAAAGAGAAGAGCTGAACAGATGAGTGAACAACTTTAGCTAATGCTGTTTTCACTGTGTTAATAGTGTTGTTACATTTCACATATTACACAGGACCAAAACGAGGAGTGAATCCGAATCCCAAACTTTAGATGAACACTGAGGGCAGTAGTTCCTCTCTTTGCGTCTGACTCTGAGCTCTGGTGCCAAAAAGTTGGCAAAACTTGTTTTAAACCAGCTCTGATATAAGTTCATCTTGACCGAGTTGACTGAGTCCTCTGACAGCAGCCTCCAGGACAGACGCGCTGTGGTGAAATATGACTTTAGAACAGCAGTGTGACCTAAGCAAGAAAGTTTTTCCTTTGTCTTTGTTGAAATCTGATGTTGAAAAAGTTTATTAGCTGAGGCATTAAAAGGAGTGTTGCAGATGCAAAACGTGGGTCATATAGAGTGAACTGTTCATGGTGCGGCAGCTGCAGTAGAGAATTGATTTTCTTATAGTTTTAACTAAAATACTGACAAAATATCAAGCAGCAATATTCCAAAAAAATGTGCAAATAAGAGTGGATTTATAAAACTGGGAGTCGTTTCTTTGTTTACTGTCTCACAGTGAAAAGAAAGACGTGTGTGTGTTTCTGTTTAACATCATGCAACAATCCTGAAAAAAAACTGCAACTTTCATTTTAAGCAAACTTCACTTTTAGTCTGAATTAATGAATAGTTTTATGTTCACAATTTAAAGCTGTAGTTCACCAAGATACACGTCTTTAAAACAACTGATTCAAGAGAATCTTGGGAAATGAAGGAAAGCTCAACTTTGTGTTTCTCACCCTCTCAGGCGAGATGTGATCACACAACTTCGTTCACCTTTTCAAGATGTGTTAAGCAGCTTTTCAGCCCTCCAGTTCTACCATTTTTGTTCTCTGTGAGCTTCCTGTGTGATGCCCTCTAAGCTACCTCTCATCCTAGTTTTGTGCAGTTTTTTAGATCTTTTTCTTTCTTTTTTGGGGGGAAATAACAGAAAAGAACAAGATCCTCGATAAGCTCACCCTCTAAAAGGGATCAGATCAACTTTTCCTCTCAGTGTTTGACATGCCTCTATTTCTCACACCTTATCTGTCGGAAGGGATTTGACTATTTTGCTGCCTTATTTCTGACAGTGCACATTTGCCATGCAGACAAAAGGAAGATGTTTCAACAGAACAAATTGGTCTCAGCGCTGTACTGGATCAATCTGAATCAACACCCTGTCAGAGTTGTCGAAGACTTACTCAATCTTTTTAAGTATAGGGAGAACAGCAAATCCTAGATTTTATGAAATAATGCTGATATGAAATACAAATGTTGCTGTGCAAGACAACTCTTCTTCCACTGCAGCTGAGCTTGGGTCTCCTGACTGCATGTGGAGCTTTCCAGATGCATAGTTTACCATTTGTCTTCATTTTCCTTTTGAGCCTAAGTGACTGTTAGCAGAGCAAGAAACAGGGAAGAGGATTCTTTTTAAAATCTCATTTCACCTTAAACAAACCTAGTGATACTATAAAAAATCTAAAGAGAGAGCTGAAGTCCTCAGGATACATTTGGACAAGGCTACGGCTTCTGCAACTTCATCTCTCATTAGGTGTGTTTCCATAAAAGTATGGTGAAGTATCGCATTAGAAGATGTTCATGGATCAGCGATCGCTTGAGGTGCTTTTTGCCTTTTTTGAGTTCATGTGAAGATCGAAACACTTTACATTCTGATATAGTGAACTCACATGACTGATCAGCTGACTAATCCCCGGCGCCTTATTGGATATTCCCATACAGCTGTTAGAAACAACAGGTAGTGGGGACTGATGGCAAGACCATCATTCCTTGGTCCAGTTACAGAACTGTTTTATAATGGAAAAAGAAATTAAAACTTTATTCTTCACAATATGTCCCCTTTAAGGTGCCAATCACCACAACACTGTATGTCAATTAAAATTATTTTCCCTGTATTAAACAAAACTTGACATCTTTTGTGAACCCTGCAAATATAAATAATGCTGTCGTCACAATAAGCCGCCGACAGCACAATATAATGCTGGCAACATTACACTGGTTTTCTCGAGTTCTTAAATATTTAGCACTAGCCTGACTCACAGGAAGTCCTCTGTTGGAATAAGCCTGGCTGAGTTTTTCTTTCAGCCTTGTCTTCAAACAGTAACAACCTCAAAGCTAGCAACCACACACTGAAAATGTCAAGTTTTGATGAGGATCGTGCAATAAGGCGGACCTGCTTGATTGTTTGTGGCATTTCCTATTGCAGGGATTAGGATTAGGATTTCCCATGTGAAAACAAGTTCTCCCTCGACACTCTTTGCAGAGGCGCTGTCGCTGCCTCCACGATTGCAAGTAGAAATACCAACAAGCCAGAGTGTTTTTTTTCTCCCTTTTCCAGAATGAAAATAGGCTCAGCCAGACCTACCTCCAGCACTGCCACAGCACTAAATAAAAGTGTGAAGATTTGTTTAGCTATGCAAGACTTTCAAGCTGTTGATGTTTAAGTATGACACCACATGGCTTGTGAGAAGCGTTGCTTGTTATAAAAAATATCAATTTTACCTCCTCAGCTGAATCTCATGGCATAATCTCATATCTCATATGTAATGTTCAACAGCTTGACAAAACTCGCTTTACAAAAAGAAAATACCAGTGAGATTTCAAATGGGCTTTTCTTATTTCTGGAAAAAATTCAACTTCAGTTTCACTTTATCTCTCTATAATGCATAAACTCATCACTATGACAACAACACTGTGAGGAACATGGACTTTGACAGCTTCCATCCAAGTTGATTTTGTTAGCCTAGATTTAGAAAGTTTTGAAGTTATCGGTGGAATGCTTGTGATGGCAAAAAGGAGAAGGAAAGACAATGACGGCATGAATGTGAGGGAGATCAGAAGTGACAGTGAACTGGAAGAAAGTGTTCAAGTAAATGAGGTGACAACTAGTCTGCTGCAGGTACACAAAAAAAAATAAGATTAATGAGATTGCATGTACAAAAAAACAACAAACACTTGCTGTTGATGGATTACTCATCATATACAACAGGACCACCACAGATGCTGAGCAGTCTCCGAGCTCTGTTGTGGGAAATTTAAAATGAGAGTGATAAAAATCATATCTGTTATCACATAGCACTTTACAATCAAGAGAGATACATGACATTTGGAGAAATCAGAAGTTACCTTCCTAACCACGTAAGACTGACATCACCCTAACTTTCTCCACAGTCTGTTCAGAGCTGCTGAAGGTCTCTGCAGCTCTGAGCATGACCAGACTTGTGGTGATTTTCACCTCTCCTCGTATGGTCAGAACTTTACGGTTTGATCCAAACCAAATTAGCATGTGTGAAAGCTCTCCCGAACCATGGTTCACACCAAATAGCCGGTCTTTGGTCCGACCAAAAGAGGTGATTTCAGTTTGGCTCAAACTGATCAGATCAGTCACAGAAAGTTACGTAAACAATGACTTTATTAACCTCCAAAATGATCTTTGAAAATGAGAAACTATGACTGCCATACATATTTATACTGAAGATCCCAAGAGGGAACACCGAAAGGGGTGGGATTTCGCTGCTCTATAGCTTCTGAGAGAATGGTATTCGAGCAAGAAATGGAAAAAAGTAGGATCACAACACAACAACTCACAGTCTGAGTTCATCACACAGGCTGCTCATTCCCTCAGCCTGCATTGTTGAACAAAGGTCGAGGATCTGCAAAGCAATATGAAAAATTTAACATGTGGAACGAATTGTAAAACAAGCAGGCAACCACTGAAGGGGTGTCAAATGAGAGGTAAAAAGGAGAGTTTTTACATAGACGCACTGCTGCAGGATTCTGATCGGATCCAAATTATGGGAGACAGTGGAGCTGTGCTGAAGTTAGTTAGTTTATCCCAGCATATTCACCTGTTTCCACACTGTCTTTTCTTGTCTTCAAATGTACTATGTCCCTGGATAAATCATCACCTCCTCCTCCTTCTGCAGCAGTTTGTCCCTGACGTGCATTGTCAAATACAAGTCCTAACATGTCCTGCATTTACATTTAACAGCCATTACTGTAACTCTTGCCATTTGTGGAGTTACCTAAAAATACCACTCTCCTTTTTCTTTCTTTCTTTAAAGCAATGTCACTTAATTTTAACTTATTTCAGATACATTTTTGTGCCACAAGATGCAGACTACAAATTATAGTAAATACAGCATAAGAGGTCTGGAAAGGAGGCCTCAGTACTGAATAGTGTGACTCTACCATTTAGTTGGATTCAGGGTTGTCAGTATTTCTCTTTAAAGTGGTAAGATTATGTAAGTTCTGTTGCTAAAATATAATTTTTCAGTGTTTTGATCACTGGCTGCCTCTCTTTCGTTTTGTGACCCTGAGCTGAAGTAAGCCATATTAGAAAGGAATATGCAGGAATGGGTGTTTTGATCATTGCCTGAATCCCAGTGCTGTTTTCTTACAGCCTTTGAAATACAATGCGTCACACTGACAGTCACCCCAATGGTAACAAATACAGTTCCAAGCCTTTGTACTGTAAGTCAACCAAAACACTGGTTTCTGACTGCTTACAATATGAGATGAGGGCGATGAACTCAAATTATGCAATACAGCGGCATCATTACATGCAGCACGAAAATCCTCTCATGAATAGCTTTGTATAAGTGATTGGCACTACATTGATTCAATATTTAGATTTAAGGCTATAACCATAGCTTTAGGAACACGAGACTGGACCTATGCTCTCGTATGACATTACCATAGCACTAGGGGCTACATCTCAGAATGGTCACTGAATGTGTGGCAGCTACATCTCACAGAAACAAATCCTGTGAATGCAAATTAACTGGAATTATCTTCCATATGCAAGAACATTACCCAGTGAATCAATATATTGTCCCACTTGTGTGTGATATGGCACGTTTTAAGTTATTACCTACAGACTTGGCTTACGGCAAACTACGGCTTTCTTAACTTGCAACCATTTAACCCCAATCCTGACCTATCACAACATCGATAATGTTAGTGTAATTTCCAGCGTGGAGCGTAATTTCTAAAAATCAATTTCAAAGTTAGTGTGAGATGTAGTTTCTGTCTCAGACAGAATTCTGTAGAAACACAACCCAGGCTTGTTTCCTCGTTGGTTAGTGCAACACATTGAACAACCATCTGGCATTTTAGCTTGATAAACCTGGTAAAATAACTGTCCGCATGAGTGAAAGAAAGCCTTGTTTGTCTTTTGGTTGCCTTAGAATTAAACCTTTATATCTACAGAGGGAGTAGGTCATCGTCATTCCATGGAGTCTGCCATGTTGTAATGCCATGTTTCTAGAGTTGCCCAGAAGGGACAAACAAAATGCTAGCCCTACAGCTATTTTTTAGTGGCCAGGGGGAGGGGGAGATGAGCAGCATGTGAATAGTCATTTCTTGTCCACAGTGAACTTCTTAAGGTCTGAGAAAATAACCCCGACGATGTCACGAGGCTTATGTTTGCTTAGGCTTGAAGAAATAAAGCCTAGACATGGGAATTTGACACATACAATATGTCACTGAATTGCATCCACAGACTGTATAAAAGCATTGGACAGAGCCACTGTGCTGTCATTCACTAGTTTGCAGACTACCATTCTGCAGCCTCGAGTCTGGGTTTTGCCTGTTGCAATCTTAGATTTCTGGAACCAGACGTGACCACATTTGAAGAGAAGGGTGCAGCTGGAGGGAATGCTAACTTTACCTACATTGTAAAACAGTAAACGTCATGAAGCATTTGTGTAACACAATCAATTGACTGTCACAATTACAGCTGTCTGTAAGGAAAACAAAAAGTCTTATTTACTAAACTATAGACAGTAGACGGAGGAACCGTGACCTCACCCATTGGTTTCTGAACTGCCATTTTGAAGCAAGGAGTTTGCATTTTGGCTGTCACCATCTTGGCTTTTTGGAGCCAAAAGTGAACATATTTGGACAAGAAGGCGGAGCCGCAGGAGCTCAAAACCACCTGTATGAGGTCATGGGTGAGCTAATGCCAAAGGCTAGCTTACTGACACGGTAAAACAGTAAACCTAATCAAGCATTTGCAGTCATTTTACAGTCTGATTAGTGTAACTTATTAACCATGACATACAGTCGAGCTGTCTGTCCAGAAAAATGTGTTTTATTAGATAAACAGAAACTCCAAAAATCTGACTCAGCAGGTGAGCAAGCCATCAATCACACCTGTCAATCAAAGGCTGCCACGACAGACATTAAAGGCTTCTATTTACCATAAAAACGTATATCTTATAATGGAGCAATAACTTAAAGATGGACCAGAATACTTATTAGAGGTTGCAAATAGAACGGATGAGACCAGAATGATTCCTGGAAAAAAATATTGAATTAGTATTTTTAGGGAGAAGTTCAATGTAAGTCTATTGGAGCCATGGCTTTTTGGAGCCAAGCCCAGTGGCAGTATGTGGTATTACACTTGAAGATACTTCCACATTGGCTTCATTTTGGAGCTGAGGTCCTTGCCCTTTGCACCAAACAGAAGCTCTAAAAGTCTGACTCAGCAGCTGAGCAAGCTGTCAATCAAAGCCCAGAAGGCAGACATAAAAAGACATTAATGGATCATTAATTTACAAAACAACCACCTGTACACTTACTGAGCCCAACTTAAGACCCCTGTAAAAAGTTATTGATTTTCTAGAGAGAAGTTCAATGGAAGTCTGTGGGAGCCAGGCTTTTTTTGGAGCCTGCATCGAGCAGCCATCAGTGGTAACTTTCAGACTTTCAGATACTTCATACTGCATTGGCTTCAAACTCAAAATGCGGTGGTTGCCCCCTGGTTGCATCAAGGGAAATTCAGGATCCACTGCCTTTGGAACTTGTCACACTAGCAATTCAAAAGTCAGGAAAAGTCAAGATATTTTAGCCTATGTAGCTTTAATTTACAACAGAGTTAAAGGGTTGTAATTATATAAGAGGAAGTAACTATACAGGACAATCAGTCTAATGGCCAGTTTGCAAGATCAGATGTGTGATCTAGTGTTGTCAGAACTCTGTAGAAGCCTTTGATTCCTCTCGTCAAACATCTCCCATTTAAATGTTCATACCATACAACCAGAATGGCTTCCTGCTGGGAATACTGCCACATACAATCTTTTCAAAGGCGCTGAAAGACTCCAACATGACAGTAACAGATTGCTCAACACATCATTGCTGTCAGAGTTACTGTGCATTCTGTTACAGCGTTAACTGGTAAATCTCTTCTTTTTGACTTTTCACGGAATAAAAGAAGCATTATTACCTCAAGGTCAGAGCCAGCACGGAGCGTAATATTGAGAACGCAGCACACACTGAAAAACTAGATGAGAGATTGGATTGCTGAGAGCAACATATAAAAAAGAATGGCATATTGGAGTGTAGCTCTAAATTCAGAACAATGCGTTGACGGAGACTTGAATATAGGTTTCACTGGTTTCTAATCCTGAGTAATGAGCTCTGGGAAGTGATTTTCTTTTCTCCTTGACATCTTCATACACTCACGGAAAGCACAGGCAGGCAAGCGCATTCATACTGGCTTTACACGTTCACACATTTCTCCCTCGCCTCATCGTATTGAGAAAAAAAAAATCTGCCGCCCTCGCCTACGAACATACACACAATCACGCACGCACACAATCATACACACACTGTTTGATATTTTCTCCTAAGCAGCTTGTATAGCGACAGTCACTGCCTTTCCTCTGTGACTCACAGTTACTGGGGGCTGTTGCAAGGCAAGACCAAAGCAGAGTCTGCTGCAAATGTGTATCCTGTATCTGCATTTGTGTGTGTGTGTGTGTGTGTGTGTGTGGCTACTTTGAAACAAACTTTCTCGCCCTTGCTCACGTCTGTGCTTGTCCCTAATGTTGTCATTTAGTGACCGGGAGGAAATATCAGCTTGTGTTCAACTCTGACACAAATCAAGATAAATGCCATACAATCACAGGAGAGCACATGCACCACACAAACATTTATCTTCATACAGCACTAGTCCTGCGTAAGCATGTCAGGGTATTTTACAGACACGCAAAAACACAGGATTATAGTAAAATGGAACATAAAAATACAAAGAGGGAAGAGATTAAATACAAAAACAATGACAAAGAAAAAGCTGCAAACAACCCTGCAGGGTAATAAGGCATTTCTTATTATGTTCCAAGCACAAATACAGAGAGTACTCCAATGTGGCACATGGAAAGCAAAGCAAATAACCCCATATACAATAAAAAAACAACATATATAGTGAGTCGAAATACTCAAGTTTCCAAAACAATCTCTGAACATTCGAGCATGCCTGAAACGCACATCACATAACCAGGGGGGCTGGCACGGGAATATCACAAACTGCTCGCCTGCTGTGAATGTAGTCTGTAGTATTATGATAAAATGGAGAATTAACACAGACAAGGACAGAATCACCCGTAATTCAGTATCAATGTTGAAACAGCTTATCATCAAGGGCGACGTCTTATTTTCAGGGAAGGATACCTGGCAACTGATAATGCCCAGTCATGCAGGGAATGTAGGTGTCTGCATTGTCATTTCTAATGGTCTGCATTTTTATCCATCCATACTACAACCACAGAGTTCCCAAATTAAACAGCCAGAGTAGTAGTGTGGACGCTAGGTGTAAATGCATCACGGAGTATCTGACCAGAAACCTCTAGATACAAATCAGTATATTTATACAGCTTAGTAATGGAATTAGAAGCTGGTCATTTGTTGATGTTAGCCAACTCTTGCCACTGTAGAGGAGCAGTAGAGAGGCACTGAAGAATTCAAGTGGGCTTACAGGTTGTTGTAGAAACATCTGCTTGAATCCTCTTCTTGCAAATCAGTGTACACGATGCAGGCAACTGAGACAGTTGTCAGCTTAGAAATGGAGTTAGCCAACATCATCGATGACCAGCTCCCAGCACAAAACAGACTCCAACACAAACGTCCCGTAAGCACAAAAGCATACGCAATTCTTCCATAGTGCACCACCAACCACGATCCACCATACTCAATCTGTCAAACTAATGATTAATTAACTTCCAAAAGCCTAAATATGGCATAAGACCATGTTAATTTTAAAAGAAATAGCATTACTTTAATGACAAATGTAATACACCTTTACATACTACTGAGAAAGGTGAAGTTACAAAGTTTGATTTTTACTTTAACAACAAATGTGAACAGGAATTTGAATGGGGAAACAATACGTTACAGTTTCACTTCAACTCTCTCCCCAAAGTCCTTTGCCTCTGTAGTCGCTAGATGGTATAAGGGCTCATGTAAAATGTTATGAGCACTTAAAGCTCTGTAGGCCACAATGCACTTAGTCGCTATGCACTCTGCCTAGTTGGGGCACTTTGACAATTTGAAGGACATCTACAATAAAACAAAGTAGTGCCTATATGGTATGTGATGGGAAAATGGCATCATTATAACACTCAAAATTATGACGGGTGCTTCACTCCTCACTAAAGTGTGTATCTTGTTAACGGCGAATGAGTGAACTACGGAGTGAATCTGGCATACACATTACACCTCCACACTACTAAAGTTTACTGAACAACACTGTTAAAACACTTTTAATATTGACCAGTCTTATTTCCTTTGACCTAAGTCTTACTTTTTTGAGTGCACTCTTTAGTTTAGTTTGATTGTGGCTTATAGTTTATTTTTTTTAGAAAGCTCGCTTTACTTATTGTTGTCTTAAAGTTGTAGCTCATGAAGAATGACAACAGATTAGCAGTACCTAAGTGTGTAGAGTTAGAAGCTCCAACCTAGTCTGTAGAAATCAAACCCTGCAGGAAGATGTCGTTCTGTAACAGCGCAGCAACGTTGAGCATCCAGGAAATACACGGACCGGGAAGTGCCTCCGCAGCAGCAGGAAAACGCACCTTCAGCAACACGGTAATATCCACAGCACGACGTCCACTGAAGTTTCTCGCAACAACAGTCTCACTATTTTATCAGTACAGGCAGAGAAACAGCTGGCGTTTCTCCGACGACAGCAACAGTTAGCTTAGCTTAGCTTAACCCAGCTCCGCTAGCTCTCTGCACAGTAAAAAAACACTCTTCGTCGGCAATAAACAGTCTCAAACTCACACACGTCGGAGTGAACTAAGTAGTACCAGTTCGGAGTTCAACATAAGGATCAAATAAATTGAAAAACACAGTATAACAGCTCACCGTGTTGCATTATCTATGCTCACAGTGACAAGCTAGCAATACACCGTCCTGCGACTCTGACCTTCTCACGTGACGACCAGAGGTCAACTGAAATCACACTTCCGGGTCAATGAACGGTTAAAGTAAACATTAATTATTATTTAACTGTTATTATGCACCGAAACATAATAACATTACTACTAATATGATCAGTAAGCTTTTAACTGTAAATAGTCCAATGTACATTTGATCATATCAAATGTAAATGAAATGCACGTTATCACCACATGAATATGAAGTTTACATGTCTGTAATCGACAATAACCCACATTTTAAAGATGAAAAGATCAAAGGACAACAAATATCTGATATAAATCAGGTTATTACGTAAAGTAAGACAGAAAACAGTGAGCATGCACATCTCTGCCATATTTCTATAAAGAAAAAAATGCTGCTAAGTAAAATATTTCAGAAACGTTGTACCTTCAAGAACCCCTTCCTCAGTGCAATGGCATGTTCGCCTAAAACGGAACAAATAAAAAGGAACAAATAAGGGTTTACATCTTTGGCTATTTAAGTATTAGCAGACAGTCACCAAACATGTAATTGTATTGTTGCTACAAATACTCTTTATGTGAGACAATCATTTTGATTACTATAAGATAACTACGATGGGCAGAGACACGTATACACATCCTGGTGGAAGATGTCAAAATAGTTTTGGCTGACCTCGGTCCTGTCTCTGCATCTTACTATTGTTGCTTACATAGACGAATTGCATCATCACAAAATCATATTTTTGAGTGACACAATAGCATAATAACTCTTGGTTTTATTATTTTTTGCATTCCTTTTAAAGCCACTCAAAACACTTTTCCATAAAAAGTATAGCGTGTTATTAAAGTGTATTGATTACAAGTCAAACAGGTAATCAAATGCAACATCCTACAACCATTTTTGGTGTTATAACCATGTCGTTTTAACCGTCGTTCTTACCTTGCAACTTCTGGGGCCAGTGATTTTTTTTTTCAATCCTTGCTTCGCCAATCACAGCAATCCCAGACAAATCAATATGATTGTTTCATGTAAAAGATTTTCTGTAATAATAACAATTTAAGAGCCCAAGATGTCCCAATTTTCCTGACTTCATCCTATGAAATATTTTTGAATACTTCTCACAGCAAATATTGATATCCAGACAGGACGGAACCACTCAACAAATTCATGAAAATAAGCCTCTAAACATGATAGTCTCTCTTTCGTATATATGTGTGTTTTTGTAAAGGTTGTTTCTTCATTGAGTCCCGATAGACTTGGTATCAATATATACAACTAGGCTTTAAACCTTGTCCTATGTCTCCAAGGGCACAACACATGATTTACCATAAAATCTATGAAATGACATATCACTTGACTACAGCCATGCATTAAAGCCTGCAGCTTGATGCTTAGCCAGGTACGTACAGTCGAGGTCATTACCTGCAATCTTCAAGCACCGTAATTCCCCAAGGATTTCCTCCGATACGGCTCAAACCTACAGCAGTGCTCAGGAAATGAGGCGTATTGACAACATACAATACCCCGGTGGACTCTCGGAGAGCTCAATTGCACATTAAAGAGGGAACGCATTACAGTCAGCATTTCGCTCGCAATAAAGCACAATAAAGGGCAGAGAATGATGATAAAAAAAAGCAGGGATATCTCTTGAGAATTGCTTGGCATGTGCTGAAGCCCGGGAGAATAATCAAACATCCTTGCAACACGGAGAAGACCATTATATCATTGTTGAATAATGACTCCCGTAAACCGAATTTACTGGAATATGCTTAAACAGCCATGTCTTCTTCTAAGAACATTTTCTTTTTGGGATATTTATCACAAAATGGATTGCTTTTCAAGGATCCAGGCAGTAATGGCTTAAATGTCTCGTCTGAATTATTTTAATGGCTTTGGCCTTTTTAGATTTCACAATTTTCACACATTAACTCAAGAAGAAAACACAGTGCCTTATTACTTCTTTTCTCCCCTGTTTTCTACTCCTTCTTCTTCTTTTTTTTTTAATTGTGGATTTTGACATTATGAAACAGCCAAGCAAGAATGCCGGCCAGTGAGCTGAGAAGGCCTTGCCATATCAACGGGGGCCTCCACTCAATCATCTGAGACAGAAATACATTAAAGCTGCTGACTCGGAGAGGGTCAAAACCAGGATTACCTCGATTATGTTTCGATCTTAGCCGCTGCTACCTTAAGCTTAAGGATTTGATTTCTTTCTCACTATTTTTTTTTCCCTCAGTGAGAAAGGAACCAGATACCCTCACTCTTTTTGGTGCCAGAAGACCAACAGGCACGAAGCTTTAATGTAGTCTCACAAACCTTGATAATGAAATATCTGTTTTAGGGAGGAATTAAAAAACTAATGATAAACAGGAATCATTTCCCCACTTAGAACTAATGACTTGTTAACTTGACATAACTTAACACGAGAACACTTCTTTGTACAAAGTGTTTCCAATATAAATGCTGACATATTTCTCTGTTAATTTCTGTATTTAGCTTCGTTCATTCACAAACATTTTTTGATGTTATCATTTAATGTTCAGAAGCCAAATAAACTGCACACTGGGAATGTTTTACTTTTTACGGTCATTTGTAATCTCTTGGATGTCAACGGATCTATTTGTATTCAATCTAAATAATTAGGAATTGTTTCGCAATGAACATAAAAAACATTTCCCTTTGAATCATGGTTAAGACCACTTGCATACTTTTCAACAGAGGGTCATTTTATGCAAATTGCATTTAGACTTGACAGCACTCATAGTTTACAAGTATTTAATCTTAAAGGCTGTCAGAAAATGAGCAGTAGCGAGACTGGCAAAGTGCTAATAAACCCAGACATTTAAAGTTATTGGTTTAAAGCTGACTTTAATTAAGTGTTTCATCTTTAAAATAATGAACGTAATGCTCTTTATTCAAATAATTGGCAGAAAGCTCTGAACAAATCATAACAGAAGTTATTATAACACTGTTACAGAGCACATCATAGTAATTAAGTCTATTACTTTAGAAAATAATTCTCCATGCTGGCCAGATAGCTAT
The DNA here is from genome assembly GCA_037367275.1 of Coranthus polyacanthus. NCBI lineage: Eukaryota > Metazoa > Chordata > Actinopteri > Kurtiformes > Apogonidae > Coranthus > Coranthus polyacanthus. The sequence continues at coordinate 768 of JAPQRN010022388.1, read as the reverse complement.
AGCTGGCTAATAATAAGCCCAGCTCAGCAGCAGCAAGAATGAAGTGAATGATCCATGACAGAATGACGTGATGTGTCACTATTATATCAGTTTCTATTGGCCCAAAACGAATAAGGGTGGGACTAACGGACACACTGTACTTGTTTTATGGACGTAAATGGTCCCCATCTGTAGATACGCACTTTTAATGACACAGCACAAATGTATAATTTATAGTAAATAAATAATGTAGTGGACCCAACCAACCTAGAGTAAATTATTCCATGACCAAAAGAACAAGATCACAAATACAAGTGGCTGAAATGAGTTTTCTGGCCAGGCATACTCTTTGAGACTGGGAGTTCTGAAATCCAGGAGAGGCTCAGAGTAGACCCACTGTCCTCTACATTGAGAGGAGCCAGTTGAGTTGATTGGGCACCTGATAAGGACACCCCCTGGATGGATGGATGGATGGACGGACAGACGGACGGATGGATGGATGGATGGATGGATGGATGGATGGACGGACAGACGGACGGATGGATGGATGGATGGATGGATGGATGGATGGATGGATGGATGGATGGATGGATGGATGGATGGATGAACGGACAGACGGACAGACGGACGGATGGACGGATGGATGGATGGATGGATGGACGGACGGACGGACGGATGGACGGACGGATGGATGGATGGATGGATGGATGGATGGATGGACAGATGGATGGATGGATGGACGGACAGACGGACGGATGGATGGATGGACGGTTGGACAGACGGACGGAC
>JAPQRN010022387.1:0-21776 GCA_037367275.1 Coranthus polyacanthus | reverse complement strand
AGCCGGAGTACCCGGAGAGAACCCACGCAGACACGGGGAGAACATGCAAACTCCACACAGAGAGGCCCCAGTCGGCCAGCCCTGGATTCGACCTCCTTGCTGTGAGGCGACAGTGCTAACCACTGCACCACCGTGCCGCCCACCCATCAGATGCTGACACCAAATACATCAGCTGACTAATTAGAGATTTAAAACATAGAATGTTCGGGGGTTTACTTACTCTTTAACATTGCAAGAACATTCTGGAACTGTGGTGTTTATTATATAATAATTTATAACATTTACAATAATAAAAGACTATCTATATATGTTGTTTTAACCCTCCTATTATTGTCAATCTGATCCCATTCACTGTTCAGAGTTGTCATATTTATCCAGACATAAATAAAAAAACTCTAATTTTCCATTGTGTGTAGGAACCATGCTCACCAAACATACCCATACTGGTATTAGTGCAAAAACCACTGATACCTAAAGTGACATAGGGGAAGGGAAAACATATTTTTCACAAGAATTTAGATATTTCCAGCAGGGAAATAAGGCTTTCATGACAACACTGATATTTCAAACAACATAGGAAGGAGCAAACATGTAAACACGTTGGCAACAGCCTTTGATCACAGTGTCAAGATTCCCTTGAAGTCTGTCTCTACTCTCACATAAAATATATATTAATAAACATGGCATTTACACAGTTTCCAGATTCCCTAAAACCATCATTTTCCCAGATTGACCTGCACTCGTGGATCTAAAATTCATTTAACAGAAGCAGGTTAAATTTGTGCCAGAACAGACATACAGTGTACAGTGTACAAACATTAATAGCAATTTATAGTAATAATTTTGTTTTTATGAATTTTTGTTTAACTGCTGTCAAATGTCAAATTGGGTCAACATGAACAGTATGTAAAGATTAGCAAAGTTGATTTTATGCCTAAACCTAATCAAACCATAACCATGGCATTTTCTAGATGTCTTTTGAACTAACCCTCGCATTAAAAAAAATGACACCCATCCGCCTCGACACCCATCAGAAATGGTGCTCTAGGGTTACCCTATGCCTCCAGATGTGGAGGACAGCACATGCTGCTTACTGTCATCATGAAAAGAAAGTGTGAAAAAACTGAATGCCAAGTGTTGAGATCAGCAGCATTTTCACTGTTGAAATGGCTTTTAACCAAATACTGTGGCTGACCTTTAACACAGGCCACTTGTGTGAAGGGACTGAACTCGGTATTTGGTTACATTTCTATATTCATATTTGGATGGAGGACAAACTGGCCATTTGGATCAATGACAGACCACACATGACAATGTCTCAGCCTACACCCTGCCACCACTACCAGCAGGAGTACCAGCAGTAGCCTCTGTACACACTGATGTACCATAGCCGTGGGACCGAATCTCTGCAGACTGAGCTAAGGTCAGAGAATGGCTTCTGCCCTGCCTCAGGGCTCTGTATCAGAAGGTCATGAGCAGAGAGCTGCTGGGAAGTCTGGATGATGCGTTCAGTCTTACAGAGGTGGGTGGAGCAGAGGAAACTTCAGGAACACATGACAGAAGGCAGGGACAGAAAAGATCATGCTCATTTTAGGCTTCTCTTTTTACACTGTGCAGTTTCAATATGTGATATCTGAAGATGATGTGTTTAAAAGCACCACTAAAGCTCAGTAGTTAGTGGACTAGGAGGTGCCACTGGACATTAGTGTATTACCATGTTTGTTTGGGGTTGTGTGAAACCTAACAGGCAGCCCTCAGACATTCCGTAGGGTTGAAGCAGCCAGTTACCTGCTACTCAATATTTTGTTGTAAGTATGATTAAAGGCATAATTTGTGATCCTTATACTTGATGTACTTGAATTTGTGAAATGAACTTGAATGGGAAGAAATAGCAGTTTTGTTAAAGACATCAATAGCCACATTTTCATAAAATCATCAAGCAAATTTGAAGCAAAAACGTTGCAACAAAAACAAAATAAAATGTGAATTAGGCAAGTATCCATCAAATGGTTTGGAGAGAATAAATCAGGCTGTGTAGTGTCGTCAGAAGGTGGCACTATAGGCTACATTATACATGACTATAATAAACAGGGTAGGGTAGGGTTTTTCATCTAAAATGACTGTGATGTTTGGTTCATGGATGACAAAAGAGAAATCATTTGGTTTCATCACTCCACACTACCTGTTCCATGTTTCTACACATTCCCACTCCCAACTCATCACATATTGATGCTTGGTCAGGGCGTCACATTTTGCCACACTGGGTACCCCAAGAGCATCACTTTCTGAAGCACAGGGTAGTCTGACAGACATGTAGACAATGCCATGCTTATGGTTTGGCTAGGTTTAGGTATAAAAAAACAACTTGGTTAAGGTCAGAAAAAGGGAAGGGATTAACAGGAAAGACAAAGAACCCTGGTCTACTGTGTGTAAGTCCACAAACTGTTATTTGTTATAGTTCCCCAGTCCCCCAGACATCTATTGTATTTATATTGCAGCCTATAAAATATAGTGCTAACTCATTAGTTCATTAGTTAAAAATAGTTTGTTTTATGTGTAAATTCCATCCTATAATGTAGGATTAATGGAGTGTTTTTGAAGAATCACTCTCTGCATGATGCATGTTCTCTACTGAAATCTAGTCCTTGTCCCAAAATTAGCCTTTTCTCACTCTAAATATCTCTATATATTCTATTTTTAAAGGTAGGAGTATAGCAGTGTTTTTACTCAAGAAAACAATAGATACATATACATCTGCAAAGTTTTATTCTATTTGTCTTCATCTACTGTTCACAAAAAGCATTTTGAAGATGAAAAGGTGTTTTTGTACAATACCTTTTTTTACCTTGACAAAGACACAGCCTGTTCCTCCAGTTCTTCCTGTTTCTGCTCAACAAAAGTTGACTGGAAAGAGGACTGATTGTACATGCTTGTGGCCTACTTTCGAGTTGTTACGTATTGTTGTTCATCATTGCAATCTTAGGGAGAAGAGCGAGTCTTTGGGGAAAAAATAGCCTCCCTGAGGGAAGAGAGAAACATCTCAGTCCCCACTGATTCTGAAAAGTAGCTCTCTGAGGAGTAAGGGAGCGTCATTAAGGCCGAACACTGGCATGTCTACTGCTACATGCACACAAATACACACTGTCAAGATGCAGAGCTTTAAGCATGACATGTACTCAGTCAGGAGATGGAGACAATGCCACCTGATCTACTGTGTTCACTGAATAGTTAAGCTGTTTGACAGAGAAGAGGTGGCAACACTAAAGAATATACATTACAGTGTTTGGATGATGGAAAACCACTGCTCATGTTACAGTGGGGTCAACTCTGCTCTGCTTACACACCTCATTTGTAAAATGTTTTTTTTTTTTTTACTATGGCTGTAAATATGAGATGCCATGATGATGTTAGATTTTTCCCTCCGCTCATCTTTTTTTTTTAACAACAAAACAACTACAGTATAGAGTTACAGACACAAATGCCAGTTCAAACTTTACTGAACCAAAAAGAAGCCTTATATTAACTGTGTCCAGAAGCGTTGTGGATGTCTCTGGCCTCTGAGGCATCTGGGATGGACCATTACTCAGTGAAAACATGGACTATGGTCAGACCAATCTGTTTTCCAGTCTTTTTGAGAAGAAATAGATGCTGTGTACATCTGGACCAAAGATGCTGTAGAACTAGCATTTCTGGATACAACTGTATATTGTAGAGCTTTACAAAGGTTTGCTACAGTAATCCTGAGCCCATGTGATTCTATCAGCTATAGATGAATGACAGTTCTTGTCTGAAGGATCCAAGATCACAGTGTTCAGCTTTAGGCTTGCACCCTTGCCTGTTACGCACTGAAATATGTTCAGATTGCTTGAATATTTTTTTCTTTTCTTTTCTTTCTGTTTTGCACTGATTACAGTCACCTGTTCACATCACATGTTTCAAATCACATTGTTATTTCATTATTTAAAACTTATTAGTCCTGAAAAACAACAAAAAAGAAGCTCTTGCATACTGTCTTGCTTCACTTCACAGGTATGTGGGTCGCTCTCACATACCTGATGAAGGTCAAAGCGACCAAAACATTGTAAAATAAATCTAAGCAAAGCTAGACAGTGTGTGGGAGCTTCTTTTTTGTTGTCTTCAGAGTTAACCTTCTCCAATGAACCTGTCATATCTAGGTGTGCAGAGATATTTTTTTCAAAAACATATTAGTCCTAAATTGCTCCTGTTCCAACTTTTGAATGTGATGAATGGATGTATATTTACAAATGATATGAAGTTGACCAGTTAAAACATGAAATATATTGTGTTCATACTGTCTACAATTAAACACAAGTTAAAGTACATTTTGATATCACTGCATTGTTTTTAATTTGCATTTTCCATTTAAAAGGTGTAACATTTCTACATTAAAATATCCAAAAACAACTCTTATCTTATATATTTGTGTATTTACATTGTATAAAATGTTTGCAACAATATTGAAATTCACAGAAATCCATGCATCTTTCATTTGGTCACCTGTTATTGGCAATGAAATGACATATGAATCATCACTAAATATGTCAGTAACACTTTAATACATTTCATTTTGTACGCTACACACACCTATCACTTTCTATCCTATCAATGTATTAAATACATGTACGTACATGAAATTAGCAATGGTGGCGAAAACAGCAACTTCCATGATCCCATGCTACTTCCTGAATACATTAACAATGTATTTTGTTATTGTTTTGATTGAGGGTCCCCTAGTGGCAGAAATAACAGCAGCAACAACAGAATGGAGAACAGACAGCATTTTGGGTCAGTCCATGTGAAATCATTGAAAGCCTCCTGACTCACCATCTCTGATTTGCTTCATATTTTCAGAAAATAATGTCATTAGGCCTAGTAAACACCATGTACCATTAACACTTCAAAAGTAATGTTTTTGAACTTGTTACCACTTGTTACTACCACTTGTTTTTACAGTCAGACCCTTATTTTTAAAGCCCAAATGTCAAAAACTAATGAAGATATAAGGCTGAAATTCTGTATGGTGTTTACTATGACTAATAACATTATTTCTTGAAAGTATGAAGCAAATCGGAGATGATCAGCTGGGAGCATTTTCTGGAATTTGGTGATTTGCGGTGGAATTACCCTTCATATTATGCTCCAGAATACAACAATATCAATATAGGCCTAGACTACTGCTATAACAACAGGGATGATTCTACTCTATTTTTACATTATTACTGTCATTATTATTACTAAACCACATAACCTAGTCTTAGCTTGGTGAGTTTTACTCCTTGCTCTTCCCCAGCTTTACTCTCTTATCAAAACACAGTCACTTCTGGCTCCAAGAGTCTTTCTCTTTAAAGAACAGAATACAAGTGCAAGTGCAAATATACATAGACAAAGTGCTCAAAGTGCTCCAGAAACAAATACAATTTGAAATTCACTGGCAACAAAGTCAATGCAATGTCTGAGAGATACAGTTCTTGTGCCAATACCAAACAGTCTTTAAGCTTCACTATGACAGGTTTTTACATGAAGAACACTTTGTGAGGCAAAATGTGTCATATCATGCATGTGAATTTATAATAATCATCAAATAAGAAACTGCACTGGCACTCTTAGAGCCCATACTTAATGTTAGAAAAAGTTCAAAAGTTTGTTAGTTGGTGCGACTTGGAACCACTTGCCACCGTGGTAACAAAGGTCTAAGTTCCCATTCTTTTACCATTCTAAGTTGTAATTTAGGGTCCACTGTTAAAGAAAGTGAAAAACAATTCCAGGCTCTGCCCCTCCTTTTTGGGATCTGCCCCAAAATGTAAGGGGCCAAGCCTTACTCTTCATGAAAATTGGTGCAATAGTTTCTGTGTAATCCTGCTGACAGACAGACAGAGAAAAAGATAAAAAACAGAAAAGCAACAGGGAATTTGGTGTTTTGGGGGAGGGCAGCTGAACCTATATACAGGTGTTTGCTTATCCCACTCTTTCCTATTTTTAAGACAATCATAAAGATTGCAGTTCGTGCTTGAATATTTCATGCGGGTTGGGGTGGATGGGAGCTGCGGCCATCTGGCTCTTCTGCTTTGTTTCTTCCATTAAAGAGGAAAGGAAACAAAGCAATGGAGTGATGAGTGTCCCGGCTGAGAGCTGAGCCCCACGCTACGCACACCTATCAGTGAATATTTAATGGCCAACCCCAATCAGAGGAGCACAACTCTTTAATGTTTGTTTACGCATCTGCTGCTCTTCTCTCTTATATCCAGGTTGGTCTAATGACTTCCTATTTAAACAGAAAGACAAATACAAAGGATTCTCAGTGGCCTACTATGAGTCCTACTAAAGAAAACTTTCCTCCTCCTTTGGTGAATACAACTTGTTTGTATGAATCAAGAATCACTGAAATTCCACTAAATGTCTCAGCATCTCTTCTGTCATGGTCACTTCAAATACAGCAAGAAGATGAGAATTATGGGACAGTCTGGTCTTCTATATTTTTTTGGAATTGTTGAATATAAGAAACATACCAATAGATAAATTTAACAGCAATTTTTGAGGTTTTTATTTATGTATGTTAGTGGTAGAGAAGACAAGAAACATGAGGTGAGTTATGAGCCATATCAGCATTGTCGCTGTTTTTATTTTCCCCTGTGCGGGTATTGTTTTTTTCGCTCATGTCCATCTGTGTGTGTGGGATGAATAACTAACTAAGTGAATATCTGGTTATGAATGAATGAACTGACATCTGAAAATCCACAGTTTGCTCTGTAAAGCTATGCTGTTCACAGAAGCAACACTTCCTATAACACTTTCAAATTAAAAGCCAGGAAAAAACTGTTGCATTGTGTGCTGCTGCTTTGTCAAACATGGCAAACTCTGGTTATATTTCTTGCGATAATATGCGATAAAGGCTAGTTTTAATGATTTTAGTTTTAAGTCTTTTTTAACTTTTAATAGTACAGCATTGATCTCTCTGGGCCTGAATTTGCAGCAGTGTGAGTTGCCTTGTAATCCACTGAATAAACTGTTGAACAAACCTAACATTTGAACTGTGTTTATTGGGAAGTCTGTTAAAACCATAGGAAATCTGAAGTCTGTGTTGATGTGGCACAGGCGTTGCATTGACTGGCACTAAATAACTGCTCACATATATAATGGCACAACATAGGATAACATATTTGAAGATATGACATCGAAATCGATATAAAATCGGAAGGAAATACAAAGGGAATATATGTTAATGTGGCAGAGGACAATGATATTTAAAATATTTTTTGTTATATTTGTTGAAATGCTCTTTACATCCTGTTAGTAATCAATTAACCAAATACTCTAAGAAGAAAGAAAGAAAGAAAAAAAGATGGTGCCTGTGGCCTGTAAAACATGTGGATCATGTTTTATCTTCAAAGAGCTTTCACTGTGTCATCTACAGTCTATGGTATTAAGACAAAGTGTTTTCTTTTTGGCCTCTCCCCTCTACATGCATTGAGTTTTTTTTTCCTTCTTTTTTTAAGGAATTGAAAGTACAGTAAAATAAAGACAACGAAAAGCTTGGCTTCCCAAACAATCCTCTAAGTGTCCTGCTGGGGTGCACTCTTCCACAATGTCCAGCAGGAAGGCAAGGAATCTAGTTCTCCCTGAGACATTGCATGTAAAGACTTCATACTGACCTGCTGTGTGCTGCTGTGAAACTGCTGTGAAAATGCTGTGAAAATGCTGTGAATGAATCCTCACACTCAGTAGGTGGTGCGCACACTGAAGATGATAGCAGCTCGGCCTACCCTTCATTCCACTTCCATCAGACATACTAAAGGATATTGCTTTCGTATTCCACCATAAACATGTCCAGTGTCATTGTCACAGACATCAGTGAGAGAAAAATCATTGCCTCTGCTCTCTCTCTCTCTCTCTCTCTCTCTCTCTCATTTTCTATTCATAATTAAAGTGTCTCAGAGGACCCTTGCTCTGCACTGCCCTATTTCCATATTCACTCACAAAGAAAGCCTTTTTATGCTTTGTTCTGTCTGGAGAAATCACTGCGTTTCTCCTTTATAAATGATGACTTTCTGTCCCAACAGAGCTCGGCTCTTCTCCAATTCTCCTATTCTCCTATTCTGAATGTAGTCTGAAGCCTGTGCAGCCTGTTGCCTTCCATTTTCGATGTCCTGTTGCAGAGTCTGAGATCTCACACAATCTGCTCAATTTTGTGTCCTGTCTGTGCAGAGTTTAAAGCTCTAAATAAAACAATGCAAACACTAAAAAGAACATGTATAAAAAAGCTGCACAAAATATTCACCCACTTGCCATGGAGAAAAAGAAATGCATTATAGGCCTTAACCTGAATTTGTTAAGTGGGTTGAGATAATCCACTAAAATAAAAGATTAGCGCTGCATGAATAAAATTGAACTGAACTGAAATTAATCGAATTGGATTGAACTGAATTGAATTGAATTATAATGTTGGGAGCATCATGTCAGACTCTGTGTAGTTTGATCCACTCTCCAAACTTCTAATTATGGTTTTATTAATCTCATATGACACAGATCTAATGTTTTGTTGTGTTGAAGACAACGAAAGCAGTGAAGGCCAGACTTCACCTCCTCCAGCTCCTCCGGGGGGACACCGAATCTTTCCCAGGACAGTCAAGAAATATAATTGCTCCAGTATGTCCTGGGTCCGCCCCAGGGTCTTCTCCCAGTTGGGCATGAATAAAACATCTCAGCAGGAAGGCATCCAGGAGGCATCCTAACCAGATGCTGAAACACCTCAACTGGCTCCTCTTGATGTGGAGTAGCAGTGACTCTACTCTGAGGCCTATCTCTAAGAGAGAGCCTAGCCACCCAGTAAAGGGAAACTGCTTGTATCTGCACTCTTATTCTTTTGGTCATTACCCACAGCTAGTGACCATAGGCGAGGCTAGGAATATAGAGCGACCAGTAAATTGAGAGCACTGCCTTTCACTTCGCAAAATCATGTCAGGAGAGAAGTTGTTTTGGTGAAAAGTGCACATGAGAAAGCTTGTTGTGGTATTAAAATGACTATATCCCTAGTTCAAGCACTGCGGCTTTAAAATTAAAGGACCTCATTGAAATAAGAACTTTTAATGATATAAACTTGTCATAGTGACAGTGATACTGATCTATGCTAAGATGTGCACTGTTTCCCACTGTAGTGTGGCACACACACTTCTTCATCCCATCCCCTCACTGATTTTGCAGAGAAGAGTGTCCCAGCAGACTGCGCATGTGTTCCATTATTAAACACATGGCTCCATACAATACACATAATGAAAGAGGGATGAGACAAAGAATGAGGCCTCCTTAAATAGTTTTTGACAAGAAATTATTGTCAACTTGACATCCAATCCAAATGTTCAGCCCATTAAGCCTCATCAGTTTCACATGAATCACAATGATCGGCTCGATTAACACAAGAACATCAGCATTTATCAAAGAGACTGCATCAGCTCCAGTATGTAGTTGTAAAGGAATGCTATCAAAGCAAAGTCTTACATGAATTATGGCAGTGGACTTATATCTACATGAGGTATTCTCAGGTTTTCTGTATGTGTATGTGAGGAAAAAAACACATTGAATGCAAGAGTAAAGAGAGCGAGCTGAAAGCTGATGTAAAATCTGCATATCACAGTGCAAATCAATATTCTAAGAGACAAGATATGACCACGAGAGGAGGTTAAGATGCTCAAAGAATGATGGGAAATAGAGGGAATGAGGTTAATAGAGGAGGAGGATGTAAAGTGAAGAATTTGCAGACAGAGGATCCCCAATCTATAAACCATATCTTCATCTCTCTTCCTTCGCCATATCCTCTTTCATTATGCACGCTTGTCCCTCCAGACCCTCACACACATACACACACTGTAATAAAATGTAGCAGCTGTGTAAAATGTCAGCCTGGCCTTTTCTCAGATATACGGTTTGAACTAGTCCAAATGTTACCCTTTCTCCTCTTCACCAGAAAGAAAAGGGAAGGAGAAGGACGACAAGCACAAGGATCTACATGACTTGAGTGATGGTGGAGGAGGCAGAGGGAAGGGGGTGGGCGGCAGGCAGAGGACTCCGGGGAATACATGGCAACAAAGACAAAAAGAGACAGAAGAGGATGAGAGAGTGTCTGCAAGCACTGCAATATTAGGCAAAGGAAGGCATTTTAACAAAAAATAACTAAGAAACAAAATGAAACTCTCCCCATCAGCCTAAGCACCAGACCAGAACAGTGAGGTAGAAATATCCTGTGAAATAAGCACAGCTCTAAGCTCATTAAAGCTAATGATGAAGCTTCTAAACCTGTCATGCCATTTTTAAAATAATTTATTTTTACAATATGTGCACGCTACAAAATCTTCAGTGTTAATTTATCTTGCACAGTGTTAAAATGAATGCTGTACCAGTGTTTATATAAACGTCATTGGTCCAGTGTTAAAGTAACACTTTGGATAGTGTTAATATTTTAACTCTTTGATAGTGTTACATTTTGACACTCACAGTGTTGATCTTGGCTAGTTCATTTTAACCTGAAGGAGTTTGTGTGATGTGTTTTGCTGGAGTTGTAATATCATGATGTTGGACTTAAAACGAGTTCAGTTTGCATTCAGCTGCAGATGTCTGACCATGTGGTGAGTCTGGGTCTTGAGTGGGCGTGTCAGATAAGCAAAGCCATGACACCGTGACTGACATGCCCTGTATCAGCAGAGGTAGGGTGGGAATAGGATACAGAGATGACCTGTTCTGCTTATAAACTAAAAGTAGCCTCTTATTATGTGCCTGCCTCCTCTTCCTGTTTACCACTGGTGAAGGTCTATAGACCCAAAATAGCATCTGGGACTGCACTAGAATTTTCTTGCCCTCTCTAACACTGTTACTGCTAAACTTAACTTTGGTCATAGAGGGAGCAAAAATAACTTGCTCATCATCAGTGGGTAGGTAAGGTAACTTGCGCTTCATCAACAGAGAGCTAAGTTAGTACACTGACAATCTCTTTGTAAAGTTAAAGAGTTTCTTTGACTCTCCAGCTGTTCTTCTTTTCCACAGTGCTCAGAGCATCACTTCATGCATATATATACACATTAGGGCAACATGGTGATCATCATCAACCCTGCAGCCTACTGTACTCATGGTGTTATGTCACTCATCAAACAGAACGGAAAGATTTGGTGGCTAAAGGTCAATGGTCAAGGTCGCAGTGACCTCATATCTGTCCATTCTCATGAAAGCAATATCTCAGAAACACCTTTAGGGATTATTTTCTAATTTGGCACAAAGGTTCACATGGACTCAAGGATGAATTTATTAGATTTTGGTGCCCTGAGCTCAAATGTCAAGGTCACTGTGATCTCACAAAACACATTTCTGGCAATTATTGCTAGTATTTGAGAGAACTGCATGCATCTAGTTGAATTTAGGTTTTGTTTCCTGACAGCTTGAATGTAGTCGTGGTTAATAAGTTACGTTATCAAGACCATCAAATTATTTTGTTATGCAATTGTTTCATATAATTTAACACACACTTGGACACTATTAGCTCACCCATCACCCCCTTTGGCAGATGTCTTGGCATGTTCTCTTTGTTTCACTGATTGATCAAAGTGAGCACAGAATTCTTTTGTGTGTATTTTGTGCAGAAGAAATCCTTTCAGTCATTTTCCTGTCCAACCAATACACTTATGAAGTATCAAAATCTTATGATCCTCTGCTCCCCAGAGGAGGAAGCTTTTCCAATCTACTCTCTCCATGAGGTTTCCAGTGGTTAGCTATACACACAGGCCAAAAACTCCACATTACTGCACATACAGTATGAGCTAATGTGGTAATGTTGGTAGCAGTGAAGCCTCTAGGGGCATTCTGCAGGGTGGACTTAACTTCTTGCCTCAACATTTCTGGAAGTATTAAAACCGGTACGTCAATCATATTCACTCATTATTCCTTCACAGAAGGTCTCTTTGTATATCCTCTTGCTCACCCTCATTAAAGGCTCATAGGTGAGGAGACCGAAGGCACGTTACTGTATTTTTTTTCCCCATTTGGGGCGTCTTTAATGATAGCAGATCATTTTTTTAAATTCAAATGAGTCAGCGATGGCATGTAATACTTTGGCCATACAGAATGAAACTTCAGCTGTTTATGAAGATACTAAATGGGCTTTGTGTAACACGGTAATAATTATTATTACTAATGCATCCGTAATTGTTTTGCTCACCAACCCTGTTTTACAACATATTAAGGTACTGTACATAACTTGGAGGTAAAAAAGTAAGAAAAGCTCTTGCAGCCTTTACCTGTGTAGAGAATTAGACTACGGGCTATGAGACAGAAGGATAAGATAATGACCTGTAGTCAGGTTCTCCTCCAAATGTATAGAAATTTTTAACCAAATTTCAGAAAATACACAAAACTGTGTGTTGTTATTTGATGCAATATATATACAGTATAAAATTCCATTCAATGCCAATTCAACTGAACTGAATAATTCATTTTTACTTCACACAAGACAACTTAGCTCACATTACGTAATGTAAAATTTGTGTGCTGCAACAATGACCTACATTATACACAATACTGTGTATCACATTCTATTCTTTGTTTAAACTTTTATTAAGTCAGCTAGTTAGTTTGCTCACCAATTTTCATTCAATTCATTTCAGTTCAATTTTATTTAGCCCAATATCACAAATCAAGGATTCACCTCAAAGGGTTTTTACGGTCATCAGGTTATACAACACCCTATGTCCTTAAACCCTCGTCTAAGGATAAATTCATGACCCAACATGCTGGTTTATCACATCCAATGGCTGGGTTTGTTAATATTTGATCCAGCACAGGTTTACTGAAATTTACCAAATAGGTTTATTTTAACCCCAGAGATTTTAGAGTGTATAAATGTATTTATATTTACATAGGGACTATCCGTCTGTGTCCAAATCAAGTCAAATGTCTGTTGCCTTTCATGGATTTTTATTCAAAGTTAAAGAATAAACTGGATGCAACTTTGACTGCTCCAACTTGATCTCATCTTTTTTTTGTCATGTTATGTTTTTTCTCATTTATTTGGAAAGGCAGTCTGCTGTGTGCGTTAAGTGTGTTGACTGCATGCTGCTCCATGTGGAGGTCCCGATGACTTACTGCTTCCTGTTTAAAGCACCTTGTCTCCTACTGTCCCACTGACAGAATACAAAGGATTTTTGATGCATAAAACAACATGCTAGTACAAATATACACACCACACACACACAGACAAATACAGAGGGTTGGCGGTTTTCCGGGATTCATGGATGAACACAAAGCATTTGCATCAGGTCACCTCTAGCAGTGGGGAGGGGAGAGAGATCTATTTGACTACAACAAGCCTTTCCTCCTCTTCCTCCTGTTTAGTGCTAGGCTATACTGTGGGTTTGCATCTTCACTGAAAATAGCTGCCTGTTGTGTTTGGCTGATGAGAGTTGTAGAGGTGAACCAAACATTAAAGCAAGTGGAAAGCTATTTTACAGTGCCACATAACTGAGACGTGTCAGTGACAGTTCTTTGTGAATATGTCACTCAGATGGACAACACAAAGTCATTTGATGTGGAGAAGAGTCTATGGCCCTATATTGTAAATTTTTATTATACTTTTTTTCCTTGCTTCTGGTTCAGTCCCTACATTTTTGAGCATGCAATTGTCCCTGCTTCAAAATCATAATCTCAATACTAGATGCTTAAATGACTTTCAGCTCATCTCCTACTGATTTTCAGTCCAAACCTTTGACATGTCCTGTCTCAACTGCAACTGTTCCTGACCACTAATGGCATCCATGATCTTTTCCAATCTGGGTTCAGGACCCTCCACATCACCAAAACAGCCCTGTTAAATGTGATAAATGCCCTGTTACTTTCTGTTGACTGGGAACAATGCTCGGTTTTACTCGACTTCAGTGCTGCCTTTGACACCATGGATCACAATATTCTTCTGTGATGGCTAGAACAGTGGGTTGGTATTAAGGATACAGCAGTAAAATGGTCCTAAAATCCTACCTGGAATATAATACTTCCTCTGTGGCACCAGGTCCGTTTTCCTCCTCCTCTGTCCCCTCTTCAGCCAGTCAACATTCATGGGATGCAACATACAAATATCTTGGTGTGCATCTGGACAACAAGATGGACTGGTCCCAGAACACAGATGCACATTTCAAAATGGACAGAGTTGGCTATTTTTCCTAAAGTGGCTCAGGTGACGTCTGCACCAAGATGCTGCTCATGTTTTAACAGTCAGTGGCAGTGAGTGTGCTGTTCTATGTCACCTCTCTGCACCTCCACAATTTTACATTCACTTACATATGGTAACATCTCTTTGTCTGTCCAGTGGCCCTTGTCTGTTCCTGGTGATCATGCTTTTGGATGAGAGAGTAAGACATGGCATCTGTGAGAGAAATAGTTTCACTTGGTTTTCATTGAGCTTAAGAAGCCAGACCTACTTGAAGCTGGAGACATCATGGCTGTAAGGGGATTAGGGAGGGGTGCCTTTATGTATTTTCATTTGGGTTGTGTCCTTTTCTGGTATTAAACATTATCTTCAGAAATCATGAATAAGTTATGGTGAATCAGTGATCGTAATTATGTTTTTTAATGGACGACTTAATGGACATAAAAGTAAATTAAGTGAAAACGTTATTTGGAAACATTTGTTGTGAGTGTCAGTTCTTTGTAGTTTGGCATCACCGGCTGACAGAACCATAAGAATGTGTGGGATGGCCCACACATTCTCATGTCATGTTCATTTTTATACACTTCAGTTTGTGCGTGAAAACCAATGTATGCAAGATTTTTGTATGTACACAGTGTTTACACATGAGGGTCCTTGTCATGAGTATGTTCGATAAATTAAAAAAACAAAATACCAAGAAAAACAAATGCAGTAGGTACATTAGATACAAGAAGGACTTTTAGCAATTGGAATGGCTTTCTGTTGTTATCTAACTAGATACTCTGCATTTTTGCATCAATATAGGACATCATTATTGTAATATTTTGACAGTAAGTGCCATGAAGGACTGGTCATAACCAGGCTGAAGGCTTGCCAGCTTGGATCCTCACCAAGTGCCTACAGACCAAATCGGTCAACAGAGGATGTCATTTCATCCATATTGCCCTGATACACCTGGACAAACACTCATGTCCGAATGTTGTTTGTAGACTTCACATCTGCATTCAACATAGTCATCCCATCCAAGCTGATCTCCAAACTCAGTTACCTGGGCATTAATACTTCACTGTGCATCTGGATCCTGCATAAGGAGGACACCTCCTTATTTCCACTGCAAAGAATGCAAAGAGTGTGCAAAGCTGTTATCAAAGCAAAACATGGCTACTTTGAAAAATATAAAATATAAAACATATTCTGGTTTGTTTAACACTTTTTGGTTTACTACATAATTCCATAAGTGTCCCATCATAGTTTTGATGTCTTCAATATTCATGTACAATGTACAAAATAATAAAAACAAAGAAAAGATGACACTGAATGAGAAGGTGTGTCCAAACTTTTACAACATACACATCGCTATTTATATTTGTATATATCTATGTTGAACTATTAGTACCTGCAGCTCACTAGCTGGTCATTCTTTCTTGATCAGCAGCAAAACAACATGTCACACAAACTCTGCAAGTTAATGTGGACTAAAAGTGTATTCTTTAGTGCAGGCAACAGACTGTATATAATTAGTGGACAGAGGAACCGTGACGTCACCCATTGCTTTCTGAACTGTTGTTTTGAAGCCAGTAGTTTGGGATTTGGCTGTCACGATGCTGGATTTTTGGAGCTGGACAAAAGGGGCAGAACTAGAGCCTGAGGGATCAGAGGTGAGCTAATGCTAAGCACTAACTTAGACTCATACTGACCTGTCAATGAAAGCCCAACATGGCAGATATCAAAGCTTCTATTTGACCTGAGATCTGATTAATGGAGGAAAAATTAAAAACTGGACCACCAAATCACTTATTAGAGGTTCCAAATAAAATGAATGAGACCAGAACGAGTCCTGGAAAAAAATGACTGACTTATTATTAATGTTAATGTTAATCTTATAATGTATGTCTGTCGGAGCCAGGGCTTTTTGGAGCCATATTGAGCAGCAGTCAGCGGTATTAAATCTTTAAGATACTTTCACATTGGCTTCATTTTGGAGCCAAAGTCCTTGCCCCTTGTTGCAGACAGACACTAAAGTATTGCTATAAACAGACAAATAATATCACAAGCCTAGTGACCTAGCTAGTGACATTAATGCTACAAAACCATAGGTTAGTGCAACACCGATGTGCAACATTCTCTGTCGTAATTACACTGGTCAATGGGCCATTTAAACAAATGTTAGCTGAGTAAGAAAGTTTATTTTTTCCGCATGAAAAGTAGATCATATGACAAATTAAGATCGATCAAAACTGAAAATAATATTAATTAAAAAAAGAAGAAAACAATACGTCTAAAAATGATGTTTTCTTTTGTGAGATGCAGCCTAGGGTGAAGTGCAACTTTGTCACTCTTCATTATATACTCTTATATAGTCTTTATAGAATTCCGCACGTCCCTCTGCCAGAAAGTCTTGCTGCTTGGAAGCCCTTCAGGCAAACCTCTACCACTTGCATTTCTTACAGAGTAGTGTAGGTAAAAATGAAATTAGTGTTCTGCAAGTGGGAGACTTTTTTTGCACAACGAAGGTCTTTTGTTTCACAGTATTTATCCAAAGCAATACAGGCACAACTGGAAAAAAAAACACCTATAATTAAATTACATGCGACTGAACTACTGATCTGTAAGTACTTACAAAACAAAATGACCCAGTTGTATTACTTAGATCATAATAAAGTAGGAACATGCAGTACAACAGCACCTGACCGTAGAAATTACACCACACACAATTACAAACATACACATGAGTGAATATTATCAGTGCATCTTTATATTTAATTTAGTCACTGCTGAAGCTGCAACGGTGCTCCTGGGAAACTATATGGCCGCTCTTGGTCTGCATTGCCCCAGCAACAGATTACCTATCAACAGGTCACCTTCCTCTGAAAAACAGATAAAAAATATCTGAGGCAATTTCTGCTGACCTGCACTGTCAAACTGTGTTTGTTTGTGTGTGTGTTTTCTGAAGGGAGGCTCACCAATCCATACATAAAGTGTTCTTTTCCTCTACGCTCACCACACAGGTCAAATGGATGTAATAAATCATAACTAAAATGAATGAATTTGGTATTTTTTTTCTGTGCTTTTGTCTGGTCTATTTAGGTGTATGAAGTGGAGATAAGGAAGCCATCAGTCTCCCTATCACTCCTGCACCACTCAATTTGTTGGCAATCCAAAGGAAAAAGGGAATGAAGGAGAGGGAGAGAGTCTTTGAATAGTGATGCTCCTCCTCTGTCTTTATCCTCAAGCTCTCTCTGCTCCCGTCTTTCATTTGACACTTTCTCCCTGTCTCCCTTTCATTTCTATACCTTTCCTTTCTTTTTTGGGGAATGTTGGGTCTTCAGCCCACGACAGTTTCCAATGGGGACACAAGAGAGGAATCGAGACCAAACAACTCTCTTAAAGCCTCTGGAAATTTGGCTTGAAATATTAAAAATGCATATATGATATCAAAGTTGACTGTCTCATGAAGTACCCACAAAAATAAACATTCATAACTATTAGTCCAAAAGCATCTCATACTGTTGTTTAGACCATTTCTCACTGTGAAAGCAGATCATATTTTGATTGACATCGCATTAGCCAATAACATTAGTTCCACTGAGGCATGGTATAAAATGTAAAACTTAGATATTCTTAAATAATAATATGCTAAAATGTCAGTGGTATAAAATGTGTAGCTTAACTGTACGGTCAGCATTTTACATTATCAATCTCTATTTTTGGGACACCATGGTCATGTGATCTGTAGAGAGAGAGGGGCTAAACGAACAAGGGAACATTCATTATTTTTTTCAATACTCAATAAAACTTCAAGAAATTAATTTCTCAGAGACAGGATTGTTTTCAGCACCTTCCATGAGTAACGTTCGCTTCAAGTAATGTCACTTGCGTTTGATAATCATTCATTTCATCATTCATTTTGATTTTGGAAACAATATATATATATATATATACATATTTTTTGAGCGTTGGTATTTTGAAAAATGAATGAAAAAATACACATATTATTAATAAATATATATCAATATTTTTTCAACCAAGGTTTCATAGATGTGATCATTTTCAAAAACCTGATTTTCCATCCTAATATCTGAACATATTTGTGACATTCCTTTTTGGATGCTGCATTAACGGAACTGCTGGAGAAACAGAACAAGAGCTAAACACATTAAAATGACTTGTGCAAAATGATGTACAATGTATCTGAAAGCATTATAAATTTACATTTGATGTATGGAACCATTTTCAGCCACTACTGATGCTGTCAGATTTATTGTGTCTGTAACAAAGTGAGGAAAAGCTTCAGCATGAGTTTACTTTGTCCTGCTGCCTGATAAGCTCCAAACATCAGAGGCGTTACACAGCAGAGGCTCTTATCAGACTCAGCACAATATTCGTTTATGACTTGCATTCCTTCTCTTTAACCGTATCACTCATTGCTAAAATCTCTCAGCTCAAATTGTTTATATGACTGACAGTAACTCAAGGAAGCACATCCAGACAACTATCTCCCAGACATTATCGCTCTCGCCTTCCTGCTCAGGAACAACAGAGAAATGTCACAGCACAAGTGTGATGAAGTGATATTTTCTGACAGCTCCATTGACTGATACCACTTGCAAACTACATGTGTACCTTTTTCAAACTTTTCATTGGGGAAAAAAAAGAGAGGGAATAACGTTTTGGTGGTTGATGGGGAAGACTCATTTCATTAATGCCTATAATGTTATGTTTCACATACAGACTGCTATGAAGACAGTGAAGTATGTCATCCATCCAAAAGGGAAGCAAGCAATCATTACTGAAGACAAAGTTTGCAACAACTATAAATTTACTGTGAAAAAAAACTAACTGCGATGTAAAAAAACCTATATTTTTATATTATTTAGTTTATTATTATTTATAGGTTCATTTTGAAATGTACAACCCTAAATAAGAAACGGGACAGGACATTATGGATAATGGAAATTTAAAAAGAAAGCATGACTTGTATTTCACTGTACACAATTTGAAAACAATATATTTAATGTTTTGTCTGGTCAACTTCTTTTCAGTTGTAAATATACATCCATCCATTGGCTTTGTCTTGTTGAAATATTCATGGACATCACTGGAAAAGTTTTCATCTTGAAGGCAACATGTGTTGATCCAAAATCTCAAAGTGCTTTTCAGCATTAATGGTGCATTGCAGAAGTGACAATGACCTTTTCCAAGTGCACTGACACAACCCCAGACTATGACGGATCCTGGCTTCTGGACTTGTTGCTGGTAACAGTCTGGATGGTCCTTTCCATCTTTGGTCCAGAGCACATGATGTCCATTTCCTTCCAAAATACCTGGATACTGATTGGTCTGAACACAATGCACATTTCCACTGAGTGATGGTCCATCCCAGATGCCTCAGAGTTCAGAGTAGTTTGTAGTAGTAGTGATGCTTCTGGACACAGTTAACATAAGGGTTCCTTCTGGCTCAGAAAAGTTTGAAGTGGCATTTGTGGATGTAACTACGTATTCTTGACTAAGGTTTGTCAAACTTCTAGATGAATGATGGTTGTTGATGCAGTGCTGTCTGAGGGATCAGAGATCATGGTGCTCAGCTTAGACTTTTACCTTTGCCTTTTACACACTGAAACACATTCTTGAATGTATTTCTGTACCGCTTAATCCTCCGGAAGGTCGCGGGGGGGCTGGAGCCGATCCCAGCCGACATTGGGCGAAGGCGGGGTACACCCTGGACATGTCGCCAGTCCATCGCAGGGCTGACATATAGAACAAACAACCATTCACTCTCACATTCGCACCTATGGGCAGTTTTAGAGTGACCAATTAACCTATTTAGGTGCAAGTTTTTGGACCGTGGGAGGAAGCTGGAGTACCCGGAGAGAACCCACGCAGACATGGGGAGAACATGCAAACTCCACACAGAGAGGCCCCAGCCGGCCGGTGTCGGACTTGAACCCACTTTAAAAAGTACTTTATGCTATTGTTTTCTATGTATTTAAAATTGTTCATTTTAGGGCTTCAGTTAATAATGTTTTATTTGATTTATTTGATGTTCAACATTTTTAATGCTATGTAACAGTAATATGTAGAACGTATTCAACCTCTTTCATTAAATACAAAGCGCAAGTTACACACTCCTCCTGAGCATGCGCAGATGCTGATGCAAGTGACGCAAATCCTTGAGCATGCGCAGGTTGCTGTGCCTTTCTTCAACCTTAGCGTTGTCATTAGGATTGCCCGCGGTTATCCACGCCTGACACAATCGGCGTCCATCCATACTGGTTTTGGTAAGTTTATTTGAATTTTTTGTGGTATATATTTTCATTCAACGAGTACATTGTGACAATACGAAGGATATATTTATGATAAAAAGCTCCCGGTACATATGTTTCGTGGGTATGTGTTTGTTAGGTTAACATAATATGTTAAGCTGCATTTCGCAAGCTAAGAACATAAATAATAAATTAATAATAATAATGAATGATAAAATATTATTTTATTGCCATAAATTCCTCGTTTTCCAGGTGAAAACTTTTAGTTTAAGCGCACGGCTAACAATATTAATAGAAAACATCAATTTTCATAATAGACTTAAATGTACATCTGACTTTTGCTTTGATAGCAACATTGCGCACTAGTTTACCTGGCCTCTGATTTTACAGTGGCAGGCGGGCCTACTCATCAAACAAATCATATATAAAGTATGTTAATGGTTGTGCTGTATTTGTACTGGTTTCTGCTGTTTGTGCTATTATCGTTTATGGTAGTCTTTTTTTTAAATACGTTTTTTTAGTGTGTGTTGACGGTAATCAATTTGTATGTTACATTACTATTAGCATATATAGACTGTTAACGCTACATTTTTGACAGAAAATTAGACTGTGTGCTAATTATTATTCAAATCTCTCGCAGGTGCACATTCACAACTGCTGCTGTTCATTACTGCGACAGAGCTTCGGCCAAGGTCCTAAACAACCTGGTGGACGAACAAGCTTCACAACTGATGGTGCTGTGAGAAGGGTTTGGAAAAGCTAGAAACCTGTTTGAGCTGCAAAAGAGATTTCCTCCGATTAACCTTCCTCTGACGTTCTCAGGATTATTTGGTTAGTGCATTTTTAATTGCTAGTCTTATAGATTATATCACTAATAGACAGGTGTTAATTCAAATAGTCTAATAGCTTGAAATATATATTTTTTTGTTTCATCTCAGGTTGTGAGCTTCAGACGTTCAAGTTGTAGAGTTTCAAGCTGGGCTGTGAAATCGCATTCCCAACATAATATGTACAAAATGCATCATCCTGTCAATTTTTATTTTTTAGTGTTTATACGTTTACATTTTAATCTTTCTCTCTCTCCCACTCTTCTCAGCTTATGAATGTGGAATTGCAAGCTCTGTTTTGAGAGTATATCAACTAGGTACCAAATCTTAAAGCATTTAAGATTAAACCACAGTAGACTTGGCCCAAGACGCACATATCCATGCATTTACAGTCATTGTCTTTGCACCTTCAAAACATGGAGTGGTCTTAAGACGCATTTGAGTCGTGTACATATTGCGGTCAAGCCTCCGAACACTGAAGAGCGTGTT
>JAPQRN010022386.1:7684-21796 GCA_037367275.1 Coranthus polyacanthus | reverse complement strand
TTCACCATGTAATTTTAGGTGGGGTGGCGCCCCCAATGGACCAGCCACCACTGCCTCACATCCATGTAAATATTAGGCGTCTTAGACGACGCCTCTGCTCTGTGGTCAAGACTCCCTCTCTCGTCTGTTTTGTCTTTCATGCCGCTACATGTGTCGTGAGATATGCCCTGCTGTATTCACCAAAGGGTCGTCTTCTCTGTCAACACATCCATGTCTTGATGTTGGGAAGGTGTACTATGATGCAAAACAGAAAATAATGGATAATCCCCCTCAGATGTATTAAATGTAAACTAATCAGCCTGTTTTGAAAATGTAAGGAATAGAACTTAGAGATTTCTGTGTTAAAATGTAGGGAGTAAAAGGAAAAAGTTGTCAGAAGGGCCTGTGAGTTTATCGTTTTTACAACATGAACGCCATAAGATTGTGACCCACTGGTGTTAACATTCTCTTATGATAATGATTACAGACGTACAGATACTTCATTACTGTATTTAAGTAGTTTTGAAGTATCTACTTTACTTGACTATTTATTTTTTACGACAAGTTTTACTTGTACTTTCTACTCCTTACGTTTTCAAAACAGGCTTGTTACTTTAGTTTTAATACATTTGAGGGGAATCTGTCCCTTAGTGTGTTCATCAGTGAATATGACACACAACAAGACAAAAGCAATGTAAAAGACGTAGCAAAATGAAGTTAACATAAAAGATGTAACATAAATGATGAATGATGATGAAAGACATAACAGACACTAAGGAGAGACTGAATCGCAGAGAAAAGGCATCATAATGTTTAAAGTTCTGCTTTTGAGATCGAAAACTGATTTTCATTCTATTAATATGACATGAGGTTCAGTTCACTTCACACGCAATCAGTCGCAAGAAATGTCCTTCAAAGACCAACGGACGACTTTTATACTTTGAGGACATTTCAGAGCCTGGACTTTCTCACTTTGACAGCAGTAAAGAAGTTGAATCAGTTCTACTTTTACCATACTTTGTTTTTGCACAGGTATCTGTACTTCTACTGGAGCAAACGATGTGTTGATTTTTGTGATGTCTGATGATACAATGGTGCTCTTGTGTTTCTAGCCAACAACTTTTGCCAACAACTCATTCTGTTTGTCTAAAACTTGCAACATAATATGACACTATTTGCAGGTGTCGTATCGTTTGGATGTGGTAGGCAGGTCTAGATTAGCCTGGGAACCAGACACATTTGCCATAGCAAATGTTTGCCAGATCAGTCTGGCACTAGTCCCATTCAAACTGTTTTCCACTGAGCCTAGGTTGTGTAGAGCTATTCACAACCCTTTATCTGATATGGGGCGGTTCAGATGTGGTTTGGTACAATGACAGACAGCCAGCCATGACTGCTGCCTGAGCACTGGCTTTTCTCCTTGACCATTGCTCTGACTGGCTGTAGGTCTGTCCATTTGCATTCAGAGACATTTGGGTTTGAGCCTGTCGATAACACCCCTTGGAAATCAAAAATGAACTGAGAGGGCCCAGACTAATTCTCATTTAAGAATCAGACGATAATTTGGAATCTGACACTTTTGTTTTGAGAGACTTTGCAAAAGTGGAACACACCTGTTCGACAGATGGACAGGGGATTCCACCAAAATACTAATGGTAATGCTTTATATGTTAGGCTTGTGTTGAAAATCTCATAACCATATTTTGTGAGTATATGTTCGAAGAGTCAACCCTCTTGAGTCAGTGTTAGTGGTTGCCACAAGTGAACAGTCAGTAGAGGAAGAAGAAAAAAGTATTAATAACCCATGGAAAATTCTCCACCCCAAGTAAAAGTTCTGCTTTCAAAACTTGATTTACATAAAATCATGTAAGTATTATCAGCAAAATGTACTTTTAAGAGTTTGTTTAGCTTAAGGAGGAGAATTTTAAATTTAACCCATAAAGGAGCATTTCATCCTTCAGTTTATCACAAATATTTAAAATCAACACATTTGAAGATATGTAGTTTTCACTGTATAGAAAGGGTATAAAATTGTGATCTAAGAAGTAACTAAAGCTGTCAGACAAATGTAGTGGAAGAAAAAGTACAATATTTGTTTCTGAGAGGTAGTGGAGTAGAAGGATAAAGTAGCATAAATATAAAATAAAATAAAAATAAAATGGTTAAAAAAATGTCACCATTGTGATCAGTTTTCCTATTTACAAGTTCTTTGTGTTTGACATTTGTAAATGTAAACCACCTTACGTATAGTGTCATATGAAATCCATATTGATTATCACAGGGCCAGGTTGTCAGCTTCAAGGGGTAAGGTCCACGTCTCCAAAGTGGTCAGTGCGCAAGTATCTTGAAGTGTAATATCACTGATGGCCACTAAATGCTGCTCCGAAATGACTGGCTCCCAATGACTTCCTATCGAAGCCAATCTTTTTTTTTTTCTGGGAGGCATTCTGGCCTCTCATTTTATTTGGACCTTCTAATAAGTGTTCTGGTGGTCCATCTTTAAATTATTCCCCCGTTAATAAGATTTTAGGGTGAATAGAAGGCTTTGATGTTTGGCATGTCTGGCTTTGATTGACAGGTGCAATTGACAGCTTGCTGGGGTATGACAGAGATCAAATATTTTTATGCAATAAGCAAAAGCTCCAACTCGGCAGGCGAGCTGTCGATCAAATCCCAATAGAGCAGACATCAAAACTTGTATTAATGGCGCAAATAAAACAAATGAGACCAGAATGATTTCTGGAAAAAAATTTACTTTTTATTTCATTGTAAGTCTATGGGAGTTAAGCCTTTTTGGAGCGGCAGCTAGTGGCGATCAGTGGTATTACACTTTAAAATAATGACGCAAGTCTTTGCCCCATGGGTTAGTATTAGCTCACCCAAACCACAAACTCCTAGCTTTGGAGACGAATTAAGAAGTAAGTTTGGGTATAAAGTGGCCATACATTCATTATAGAAAAGCAAAATCACAAATTAGGAAATAATTATGAAAAATTATAACATTCACAAAATGAATGATTACCAGACTTACTCAACACTGACTGAAAGACAATTAATGAGTTTCTTACTAAACCTATACTAAAACTAAACTTAGTAAAACATCATAGCCTACATTTGATGAATCAGACAGTGGCTATAATTTCTGGCAAGTAGTAATGCTGACTGATCTGACAATGGAAGTAGTAGAGTAGAAATAAAGTTACCCTAATCTGAAAAGAGCATTGTTTATTTCGGTAACTTCCAGTCTTAACATAAGGAAGAGAAAATTAATGAATGAAGTAGTACTGGATGAAATGTACTGTACAGATTGATACTCAACAGGATATTTAATAAATGATCCACTTTATTTTTACAGCAAAAAAGGTCAGTTTTGCTTTTATTACTAATTAATTTCTTCTTTCTTCAATTTTGCAGGTAAATTTCAGTTCTATCCTTCAAAATGTGCACTGTTCCGGGACTCCCTACACCAGGATCAGAACTACACGTACTCATCACAAGAGTAAACCTCAACCCAAATTATGGCCTTGTGGAATTATGGGTTAATATGAATGATGACATAAAACACGTTTATGAGCGTGTGAGAGAGGAAATTCAGATTCCTAACAGGAAATTTTGGGGTTTAGAAGGAAAGCCTGGTGACCACTGTCTGGTTTGCATCAGTGACACATGGCACAGAGCTCGGATTATATCAATAGAAAATGAAACTTACAATGTGTTTCTAATTGACCAGGCACAGCCTCATAATGCTACAAGTGAAGTTTTAGCATGGGGTAAAAGTGAAAGTTTTCACCTTCCTCCTGAAATTCAATTATGCATACTTGCAAATGTCCTTTCCGTTGAAGAAAACTGGCCTGAAAAAGCGACTGCATTTCTGAACTCTCTACCTGGCAAGAAATTTAATGGACTCATTCAAGATTCACTGATGCCAGGCAGAACTATTGTCCTTGACATACCAGTTGTTTCCAAGCACATGTGTATGGTTGGAGTTGCAAAGAAGATCCCGGGGGATGAATTTAAGTGCTTAGTCCAGAAATGTCTGAATTTACCCAAGGGAGATACTATTGAGGCCTGTTCTATAACGCAGGAACACAATCTGAATGTCAGTAACCAGCTTGAAAACTACAGCCAATACTTTTACCCAGAACTGTTAACTAACACATTTGAAACTGTTAAAGTGACAGAGGTAATTGACCCACAGAACATTTTTTGCGAACTCCTGATTTTTTCAAAGGCACTGAGGATATTATCAGAACAGATCCACCAGCACTATAAAGAGAGTTCAGGTTTTGGAGAGGCCCAGCCACAGACCTGTGGAGCTCCATGTGCTGCTAAAGGGACTGATAGCAGATGGCATCGATCTATACTGAAGCAAAACATTGTGACTAGTGATGGTGCTGTACAAGTCTTGCATGTGGATGAAGGACAAACTGAATGTGTCCCAGCTGGAAACATCAGACCACTGCATGAAAAATTCCTGAGAATGCCAGTGGTCACATATCTCTGCTCTCTTGATGGAGTAAAGGATAATGGTACAGGGTGGACTGAAGACCAAACTGACTACTTGAAATCACTCCTCCTGAACCAGACGTCTGTGGCCAAATTCGAACACCACAGTTTACCTCAAGATACCTATTATGTCACTCTTTATTCAGCTAATGCTGCATGCATAAACAACTGCTTTTTAGAGGAGGCAGAACTTTTTGTCCCCACATCTTTTATCAATTCAAACAAAGACAGCCTCATTATTCAGAACAAAGCCAACTTAAATGTTGATGGATTACAAAATGAAACCTTGACAGTAACCAAGAATCTGCAAGTTAATGGCGAGATAAATGATGTAGTCATTCAGGACAAAACTGGCAAGAGTTTGCAGCATCCAGACTTTTTAAATCAGAGCAATGGATGTCTTTCGACACATTGTCCCTTTGATGTGCAAAATGATCCTGGTGATGTGTTAACTGTAGGGAGCAGTATCAGTGTCAACATTTCATGCATTGAAAGTCTACAGAAGTTCTGGTGTCAAACTGCAGAAAGTGATGATAGACTTGAAGTCCTAATGCAAGATCTGCAAACCCACTATGCATCTGCCCACCCTCAACCACTTGTTGAGTCCATCTGCGTTGCCCGTAATCCAGACAATGGTATGTGGTATAGGGCAAGGATCATTGCAAACCACCACTCCCCAATAGTACATGTAAGATTTATAGATTATGGTCTAACTCAAAAGGTCCCTCTGCGAGATGTCCGCCCCATTGACCCAATGTTTTTGCGACTAAATGCACAGGCTTTTCAGTGTTGCTTATACAGCCTCACTCCCACGGATCTTTCTGCATTCATGTGCACCGATGCTGCTTTAGCAAAATTTCAGAAGTTTGTGGATTCATCTGCATCTCCAAACAATGAGTTAAAGTGCATTATTAAAGCTGTAACATCTGATGAAGAAGGCCTGTCGCTTAATGTGGTAGATATTCAAACACCATCTGAGAGTGCTTTGAAACTACTGGCCCAGTCTGTGCCCACACAGACTGAAGCTCATGTGAAAGACCCTCCACAAGTCCCCTCAGATGCATATAATTACTCCACATACAACATTGAGTTAGGCAGAAAAGTAAAGGTGTTGGTAACGTCTTCACAAAGCGTCAATCACTTCTACTGCCAACTGCAAAGGAATTCTCACTTGGTTGACAAAGTGACTGAAAATGTTAAACAACTAGTTTCCCAGCCACTATGCACAGATCACCCAATTGGACTTAACAGTATTTGTCTTGCTAAGTACACTGACGATCAGTGGTGCAGGGGTCAAGTAACAGAAATGTCTCCAGAACTTAAAGTGCACTTTGTGGACTATGGTGATACCCTTACACTGAATGAATCTGATATTTATCCCTTTCCCTTTGAAGCAAGTGCTGCCAGGTCTGTTCCTGTGCTGGCTATTCCATTAGGACTGTCGGATATTCCAGAAGACGTACCAAAGGAAGTCAACCAGTGGTTTACCAATTATGCTGTTCACCAGAGTTTGACAATTTTAGTAGTAGAAAAAGGGGAAAAAGGGAAGCTAATTGTTGAACTATTTCAGGAATCGACGAATGTAAATGTCGAAGTGAGAGAAAAGATAGCAAACGCTAAAGGACAAAAGATGACTGATGTCATACGGTGCGCTAACCAACCACTTTGTAGCAGCTCAAAACTGGCCAGTGTGCCAAATGAGGACAATTTAATGCAAGAGCACAGGAATGGATCTGTGGGATTGTCGAAACTGAACAGTTCACAAAAGTCCACAGAAGACCACAGCTGCAATGGAATATGTTCTAGAGATAAACCAAAGACTAACTTGCAGCCCACAAACCATGTGTCTGCACCAGAAGCTGTAAAGACTATGGATGAAGGAAGAAAACCTAATAGTGATGCCATTTTCCAGATTTCCCCTCCCTCATGCCCTGAGAGAAATCTAAATGTGTGTGTTTACAAGAAGCCAAATCTTTCTAAAAACAAGATGGAGGAGGTATATGCTTCTTCAATTGTTGGACCACATTACTTTTGGTGTCAGTACAGCAACACTGAGGACTTGAACAAAGTTTCTAGGCTTGCTCAGGAAGCAGGACAGGCACAGCAGGACTTAATGTTCCCTGAGGCTCTAGGTCCTGGCACTCCATGTCTTGCTGTGTTTTCTGGTGACAACCAGTGGTATCGAGCTCAGGTAGTGAACCGAACTGGTGATACTGTGCATGTTGTGTTTATTGACTACGGAAATGAGTCTGAAGTTAACATCAAGGATGTGACAACATTACCTTCTTGTCTGCTGGAGGAAGCTCCTCAGGCCTTTTTGTGCTCTTTGGAGGGATTTGACAAGTCTATGGGCTCCTGGGATGATGCTGTTCATGATGACTTCTACAATCTCTTAGTTAATAAGCAATTCAGTGTGACAGTGCTCAGTATGGAAGAACAATCAGAGATCAGTGTTCCTCAATATGTGGTGCAAATAGATTGTGATGGTGTAGTTGCACATGAAGTGATGAAAAACTACTGGAAACCAGTTACTAAAGAACATGTGATGACAGATGGCTGTCAAACAGAAAACTTACCCCAAAGTGGTCAAAATGAATTCAAGAAGACACACTTTAATAGTGCTGAAGTAAATATGTGCCTGTACAAGAAGCCAAAAGTTGTCAAAAACAAGACAGACGTTTATGCTTCTTGCATTGTTGGACCCCATTACTTTTGGTGTCAGTATGCAAATGCGGAAGATCTCCTCAAAGTTTCAAGACTGGCTCAGGAAGTGGGACAGGCAGAACAAGATGTGGTGTTTCCTGGGACATTTGGTCCTGGCAGTCCATGCCTTGCTCTTTTCTCCAGTGACAATCAGTGGTATCGAGCTCAGGTAATTCGGAGAACTGAAGATACTCTGCATGTTGTGTTTATTGACTATGGAAATGAGTCTGAAGTTAACATCAAGGATGTGAGATCACTGCCACTGTGTCTTCTGGAAGAAGTTCCTCAGGCTTTTCTGTGCTCTTTGGATGGATTTGAGGAGACCAAGGGTTCATGGGATGATGTTGTTTATGATGACTTCTACAATCTTCTGGTTGATAAACCACTCAAAGTAACAATGTGTAGCATACAAGAGCATGCAGAGATTGCAGTTCCTCAACATTCAGTGCAAATCGAGTGTGACAGTACTGTTGTTAGTTCGGCGATGCAGAAATACTGGAAACCAGAAGTTGTAACAGACAGCCATCAAACAAAAAACCTACTCAAAGGTTGTCATAATGCATCTAATACGACACAACTCAATTTCTCTGAAGAAACCATGAGTGCTTGTGTGTACAAGAAGCCCAATATTTTTCAAAACAAGACGCTGGAGGTATACGCTTCCTGTATTGATAACCCACATTACTTCTGGTGTCAGTTTGCCAATACAGAGGATCTCAGCGATGTAACAAGGCTTGCTCAAGAAGTAGGTCAGGTACAGCAGGATGGGATGGTCCCCAAGAGTTTGGATCCTGGCAGTCCATGTCTTGCTCTGTTTTCTAGTGACAAACAGTGGTATCGAGCTCAGGTAATGAACAGAACTGGTGATACACTTCATGTTGTGTACATTGACTATGGAAATGACGCTGAAGTCGATATAAAGGATGTGAGATCACTGCCTCAAAGTCTGCTGGAGAAGGCTCCACAGGCCTTTTTGTGCTCTTTGAAAGGATTTGATAAATCCAGAGGCTCCTGGAATGATGGAGTTTACGATGAATTTTACAATGTCCTGGTTCATAAACCACTCAGAATCCAAGTGGGCAACATGGAGATTAACTCAGAGATTGCAGTTCCTCAATATGCAGTGAAAATTAAGTGTGAAGGAATGATTGTGAATAAGCTGATGGAGAAATACTGGAAAGGACTGGACACGGATCCTTCTTGGGCAGAGAGGTGTGGAACAGGTTAGTAGACTGTATTGATCACTCTTTAAAACTTAACACTAGAACCACCAATGGGTAGTTTACCTATGTTTTTTTTTCAATTGTGCATTACTATGTTCTAATAAAACATTAAAGTCCCCAAGACTAAAATTGTGTTCCACTCCCTATTGTTAAATATATTAAAAAATGCTGATTAAAGTTTGGGGGATTTATAAATTTTACCTGCTGGTGGTTTTAGGTATATAGCGACCCCTAGTGTAATTCTAGTGTTAAGGTTTTTTATTACCAACTAGGATTTGTCATGTTTTTAATAAATGTCATGTATGTTGAATGCTATTTAACCTCTTATTTTTAGAGGGACCCATGAGAAACCAGGACCATGAGGCCTGAGGTGTAGAGGCCTCTCAAATCAAGGTATGACTTAACATTTGGTTTTTTTTTTGTCATCTACTTTTTCATTCTGTAAGGCCAATGGGTTCTAAGGGTTCTCCTTTTTCCTTTAAATAGAAAATCTGTAACCCCTTTTGAATAATTATTCAGTTTTATTTAAAAATGCAAACTCTAGAAATGAATAAAACAAAGGTCTAATTTGTAATGTTTTTTTTCAGGGTTGCAGGCTCCAAAAGAATGACTTTGTGGAAAATCTGTTGCAAAATGAAAATAAAACTTGACATGAAGTTTATATGTAAGAATAAACATGCTGGCACCAAAAGATGGAGTGGGTGGCTCTTTGAGTGTAATTTTTCTCTTGTGTTTACATCCTGTTGTACAGTTGTGACTGGACTAATTTGAGACTAGCTGATGAATTTGTGGATCCATCTTTTTCAATTTTAACTATACAATAATAAAAATAAATACATTAACCTTTAGGAGTACATATTGGTCAAGCTCAGGGAATCAAGAAATAAGAATTATGAAATGGATGGGGAAAACATTT
Organism: Coranthus polyacanthus; assembly: GCA_037367275.1. Classification (NCBI taxonomy): domain Eukaryota; kingdom Metazoa; phylum Chordata; class Actinopteri; order Kurtiformes; family Apogonidae; genus Coranthus; species Coranthus polyacanthus. Next base: position 12,469 of record JAPQRN010022386.1, on the reverse strand, counting down.
GTGTTTCAAACTGTTCTATTTAATATTTAAATATCTATTTAAAGAAATCTTTGGGTGGAAAATTGAGCAAAGTCAGCTGTAGAAATGTTTATTCTGCTGGTCAAATATTCTAGATAAAATCTAACAGGGTGGAACTTTAATAGTGTGACAAGCAGAGTAAGGTTTAAAAAACCTTTTTAAAAAGTAGGAGTAACAGTTTGAGATTACTTAGGTTTGCAGTTGAATTCTGTAGAATAAACATCACTTCCTGAAAACAGTGTCAATGGAATTGTAGTTGTTTTTTTTTGTTTTGGAAGGTTATGAAATACATACAAACAAGGTGTAAAAGCATTTAAGAACACACGGTAAACAAAGAAGCTTGCCAAAAATAACGAGTTTCAGCTGATTTAAATATCTGATTAGATGCAGCCTTGTGTATAACATAAAGAATATTTAGAGCTTTTTATTCACGGTTTATAGTTCTTGTGGAATCTGATTACCATGTACTGAGGACATAAACTGATAAACTGAATGCAAATATCTGTTTATGTGGTAAAGAGAACCTAAATATATAATTTATGCCCTTTTTTATGATTGTGGCTCATTTTAGAGAAAATATGAGTAGACAAGTAAATCATAGTGACAGAATCTGTATCATTATGTAGACTGACAGTAAAAACAAAACAAAAAACTAAGTTTAACGAGTGTCAATAAACATGTTAACTAATCTGTTTGATGGTTGTTACCCTGAGATGTGTAGTTTGTCAGAAAGGCACAGTGTTTGTACAATTTCTTCAATGTGAATAAATAGTTCATTTTGAATATCTGTTTTCACTCCTGTCATTTTGACTCGCTAACAGTCGACATAGCCTAACCTGATCCTTTTAAAAAAAACAAAAAACAAAAAAAACCCCAAAAAACAGCTAACCTAGTTCCTTCACGGTATTAAATACTTACGTTAAAAGCTTACGTTCACAAAACTCTATCATTTGAAGTGTTACGTACGTAAATAAAAACCAAGGTAGGTTGTTGTGCCGCTACATCTACAGCAGGTGGCAGCATAGTTGCGTTGAGAGCTGTAGGCTAAAGGTTGAGACACGGTTGCTAGGTAACCCTTACAACGACATGACAGAGTTGCACCAGGCAGCGGCGGCAGGCGATTTTGATCAAGTTGAGGAGATTTTAAAGCAAAATACATGTAACCCCAATCAGAGAGACGTCGACTGGAGCTACAAGACACCTCTCCATTGGGCTGCGGCCAGAGGTAGGTTAGGCTAGCTGCTGCTGCTGCTGTGTGGAGTAGTGGAAACGTCGGCTATAGTATCCTTCACACCGGTCCCATTAGCTAAATGCCATTAGTTTCAGATTACACCTCTCATTTCTCAAATACTTTTAAGCCTTTTAACCTGTAACTTACATAAATACATGCCCCAAATGTTTTGAAAGTGGACACTATTACATTGCATGTCACTCTTTTAGTCTTTTACAGAATTAATCGGACATTTGTTGTGGCTGTTTTGATGTTAAATAACTATTTTATTTGTTCTGATCGCTGTATCGCCCCTTTAAACACTCCCTTTTTATTATTTCATGCAAATAAAACTATCATATACCTGTCCTATACACTGAATTTAGGAGTTTGAACTTCAGAATTAAACTGTTATTTACTCCTTAGTTGTATGGTTCGGCTCGCTTCTGTTTACAGTGACTTTTGCGTCCCTATAATTTACTGACTCGTGTTTTTTCCTGACATATATAAATGGCTTAACTTATATATCTCATCACTTAAACAGAGACAATAGACATTAAAAATGCTATTTTGTCATTTACAGAGCCTTTCATTTATGTATGCATTCAGTGTTATCATGTCCTCAGTGAATGTTAATTAACTTCCATAAGAACTAAAACCACCACATGATAAAAACCTCCAAATATTCTTTAATTATGTTATAGATTAAGCAAAATTGCCTCTAATAAGACATTTAAATCAGTGGAATCTGTAGTTATTTTTGACCATTTGCTTTGTTTGTGTCCTTGACGTCCTCTTCCACACTGTTAGTTTGCACTCCATCCCCTTCCAAAAAGACTTTTCCATTGCGACCATTTTCAGGAAGTGACAGAAATGGGGTTTTTTATGCAGAATTTAGCGGCAAACCAAATGAACCGTCAACTGTCACTCCTACTACTACTTTAAGACATTTTTTCAATTGTCATCCTGGTTATTACACTCTTAAAGTTCCATCCTGTTTGGTGATTTTATCCAGAATGTTTGTCCTGCAATAAATAACTGCATTCTTATAAATGTTGTATATGTGTAGGAGGTTCACTCACTAAATGTCTATGACTCAAAGATTTACGCCTTCTAAATTTTCCACCCTGTTAGGTGACATAACAGGGTGGACGTTGTAATAAAGCAAACGTTTCTTCTGTCTGTCCTACATTGTAATAATCATTATTTCTTGAGTCCCTGAGGTTTACCAATATGTATTCCTAAAAGTTAAACACGTCACTATTCTAAGAATGTGTGTATATATATATATATATATATATATGTACATTCTCACTGAACATATACATTCATATAAATATATGAATATATATGAAAAATATATTCAAAAATATGTATGAAAAATATGTAATTGTTTTTTCCAACAATTCTGCAGCCAGAATGTTACCAGACAACAGGAATCACCTTCTAAATAAATCTTTTAGCATCAATCATTAATCAGTGATATTTTTTTCTTTTATCAATCCCAAACCCCCAAATTTGAATTAAGTCTAGAATTATAAAATGCAGACACAGGACAGAAACGTGTGCTCCAAACATCCTAGTCATCTCAGACAAATCAAAAAGACTGTTTCATGTTAAGACCATTTGTAGCAATAATACATTAACATGTTTGGTGATTGGCTGCTAACATTTAAAGAGCCGTAGATATGTAGACCTTATTTAACCCATTTTACCTGAACATGAAGTCTTGATGTATTTGAAGGTCCAAAGTGTTTTATTTGGCGACACATTGTCTTCAATATAGCACAGATCCATAACAGCTCTAATAGTAATAGTGTAAGTAGTCTTAAGAAATTTGAGGTGGTTTTCTTACCAAATAGTGTCACAAGTTACCTGATGTCACCTTTCTATTACATGCTTTTCATATAATCTGCCTATTTGACAGGACATACAGAAACAGTCAGGATCCTCATTGAGCACGGAGCCAGACCGTGTCTGAGGACGGAGCACGGATGGACTCCGGCCCACTTCGCCGCAGAGTCGGGCCGGCTCGCCGTGCTGCGCCTGCTACATTCCCTCCATGCTCCCGTAGACAAGGAGGACTGCTGCGGAGACAAACCAGTGCGGATAGCCGAAATATACGGACACCAAGAGTGTGTTCGCTTCCTTAAAAAGTATGAAATGAAGCCAAGCACAATTATTCCACCTCTCATTGTGTGATTTGTACATTTATTTACAAATTGGTGACACACTTTGATGAAGCTTTATTCAAATACACAACTCAACAACCTTATAAAATGACCTCTAGACATAATTTAGATTAGCAAAGTGCCTTTTGTTTGTGTTGCAGGGCAGAGACTGAGTGCCAGGCCTACCGCAACGTGGCAGCCAATAAAGGCATTTTAATGGATGACATAGATGAAGAGTGGGAAGAAGGCAAAGAAAATGAAGAAAACAGGAGCAACATACAGACAAGCAAAATTGAACACCCCTAGCCTTTCATATGACAGTGTTTTGTGTAATTTCATTGATTTAGTACCTATAAACAACATACAGTATTGCCTAAACCACACTGTAATTAAACAACAGCTTATTGTCAATCAGTTTAACAGGGATACAACTAAATTGGTGAGTGAGATATATCTACTAAATAGTAGAGATATATCTCACATAAGTTACAACATAATCGAGGGTATGCAGTGACGTCACTTTCCCAGCGGAACATGTCCCGTCGGAACAGAGTGGCCAAACATGCAGCATTTAAGAGTGGAAACTATGAAATCAGGAGTATCTGCTACAGTTAAAGGCAGTTAGATCCTTCCAGCTTCACCAAAGAACCAGTGAATCATGAATGCTGAAATGTGGACATGAATCGGGTTTACTCTCATTTATATGGACCTGATGTACACACTGGAGAAATATACTAAGCAAAACCTGAAATCATACAAGCCTTGGCACTCAGTTGTGCTTTTTCCCACATTAACCACTGTAACTGTGTAAATAATAACAAAATATATTACAGCCTACACTACTACACTTTATTTTAACACATACACTACTACACTTTATGTTCATTTTAAGTCCTAGCCAGCAGTAGTTAAATTAGCTTCTAGTGGCACAATTAAAACAACGTTTTCCCAACTCTCTTAAAAGCAAATGTCAAATAAATAAAATAAAATCTAAAATCATTAGAAAGGTAACAAGCTACACTTAACCATAATTGACTGGAAACATTACACAATTATTTGTATCGTTAGTTAAACTAAAAAAATAACAGAATGTTAGCTAAAAGGTGTCTGAGTCAGAAGGTTGTATGTATTTGGTTAGCTGTTAGCTTACGGTACAGAAATGGTGCTTATACAAAGTGTTAAGATTGAAATGAATATTTCAAGGTTATTTTAGATAAATGACAACCTGTATAATAGACCAAAGAGGCAACAGTAGTGAGTAACATGCAGTCAAACATCTTCTATAACTGAACTGTTTGTGAACTATCTCTGGTGCAGCTGCTGCTACTGTGGAGGTATTTAGCTGTTAGCTTATGGGTACATTAAACAACGCTTGTACAAAGTGTT
>JAPQRN010022385.1:0-21804 GCA_037367275.1 Coranthus polyacanthus | reverse complement strand
ACACACACACACACAGACACACACCATGACCTCACTACAGCGTCCGTGTGTTTTGCTGCATTTTCGTCATAAATGTGCATTGTTTCCCTTTTCGCTGACGCTGCACAGTTTGATGGAACAGTTAAATTGTGATTATTTTGGACAATACTCTCACATACAAACTTAAACAGAAACATGAAAAATATAAAAACTGTTCAGAATTAACTAAATATTTGCAAAACTAAATGCGTAACACAAAAAATATCTCTTTCAAAATAAAAGCATTTCTGCAAACTTGTCAGATTTTCTCAATAGTTCAACTGAATGAAATAAATCACAAAACACGAACTGGATTTCAGCTGCGTTTCCACTGAGGAAAAAGAAGACGAATGATGCGATTGTGTTGTTTGTGGGTTTGTTTGTTGCTGCGGCTACACAGTGCTTCATTTCTAAAGGTGCGTTGAGACACATTTGACCTTTATCACAACGCTGCAGCTCGTGTGATCTGGATACTGCACACGGCCATATTGTGACTGCGATAATGTTTCGATTAATTTATCGTCATGTTACCGCTGCACACGCTTCACTACCTCAACACAGACCGATTGGTTATTTTTCTTCATAATGGACGGAGATAATGAACAAACCTGTTGATCAGTGTGGATGGTGACGCCAAGTCTTCGAATGTAAAGTTAAAGCATCATCCTTTATGGTTATAGTTTCTTGCAGTTAAAACTACACACACGCCTTATGTTCATCTTTACATTCTATGACAGTTTCTGTCCATGTGATAAATGAAACAGAGCTGGGTTAGATCAATGAATCAGTCGTGTCTGCGTCACTATTGATCTGTTTTATACTGAAATCACTGCAGGGTCATTTATTAGTCCATCTCCTGAGAATCCCGGCTGGTGGAGTGATTCTGATGAATCAATGCAGAACACGAACGGGTCAGCTTCAGGAAAGAAACGCTGGCTTTTCGGGCTTTTGGAGACGCTTTACGGCAGAGCTTTAGAGACAGGAGCTGAGTGAGATGTAGCTGCGTCTTAAAACTGAGAGTTAAATACACGTGTGTGAGATGAATTCATGGGAAATGCGTCAGAAGTCCATCTGAGAGACACTGGAGTGACTCTCTAAGTATCTTTGTGGCATTTTCAAAGTCTAAAAAGTTACTTGAGGTTAATATTTTTATTATTTTTATATCATATCATAAAGAGAATATCTTGTGAGGAGTTGGATTGATGTTGAAAGCGAGCTGCTCTTTTCTAACGCTGTGGACTGATTTCCTTCCTTTTTCTTCCCTCGGTCACATCTGGTCTTGATAAGATCCCTCTGTGAGACGTCTGTTGTTTTTAAACCTCGCTCTTTCCTTTTCTCTTTCTCTCCCTCTTTCTTTTCTCTCTGGATCTTTCTGTCCATGTGTGATTTATCAGCCTCGTTCTGGGCCACAGAGCCTGCGTTTTGTTCTGAATCTGAGCTCGAGCAGTCTGCCCCCTGCATCTGTACGTATGGTTCCCAGAATGCATCTCACCAAACCGGGGTCACCTCGGTTCAGCTGGTCTCCAGCTGATCTGAGCTGAGAGAGGCTTCTGGGAAACGTAGCTGTACTGGTTTGGATCATACGTGTTCATTTGAGCTTATTTCAAAGGTGAACTTTAAGGCGTGGTAAGACACTACACGTTGGTTTTTTCTTTAGTTTTTCACTTAAACACCAAAACATATTAATTTTGACAAAGATTGTGAAAAACGAAGTTGTGTCTTTACTCCACATAGTCAGATGGTAGTTAGTAAAGTTAAGTTAAAAGGAGACGTATGAAGAATTAAAGCTGCAAGCAGTGATGACTGGGTTCTTACACCTTAAAAAAACTGTGCATAAATTACATATTCGAAGCAAAATATTGAACTTCCTGTTGGGTTTGGGTGAAACCCAATGCAGGGGCTCGATTTTAAAGTTCAATTTCAGACACAAAATCTAAAACTTTTCACCACTTTGAGAGAATAATAATAATGCTCCATTTTCAGGAGGTTAAAAGACTGTATAGTGTGGACACTAGATGAAAACACATTAAAAGTTATGTATTTTAAGGCAAAAACCTTTGAGCGTGGCCAGGGCTTTAGTGGTCCTGATGAGGGATCTTTATTGATTCGTTACCACGGTGACCAGATCTCTGGCTCAGGTGTATTTCATCTTTACTGTGACCTTTCACTCTTGGCTCATGTCATTCCTCTTCTTTTGTCTTTTTCTGCACTTAAACAGCAAGAACATCTCCTTTTATTAACATTTCAAAGTGATTCTTTACAAATGTCCCCATTCGTTTCTCATTTTCTCTGTCTAAAACCCCAACTGAGATGTCATTTTGTTCTTGAAGAAACAGAACAGAACTGAATTCTCACAGTCAGTAAAAGGCCATTCTCCCCAAACCTGCAGTATCACAGTTTAATGTATTCACCCACTGACATTTCACTGAATCTATTACAAGTTTTGGGCTGAAAACACTTTTTTACCAACTCCTTTTCTTTCCCTTACTTTAAGAGCACAAGTGACTTTTAAATATAAAACGGCCACACATCAAGTATGAAGTATGAAGACACAAAAATTAGGAATAATAAAATCCATTATTACTCAACCACAGCAGCTAAGCCCTCCAGAAACCTAAGGAAGACGATGTTTTAGTGTTTTCTGTTTCCTAAAGAAGGAACATGTCTCCCAGTGTCGCTGAGGCTCAGTGATGAAGAAGATAACTCAGGTTTGTTGGATGAATTTGTGTCTTGGTTTAGTCGCTCCATAAGTGTAGAAAGTCACAGAGCTGATCCTTTAAGTCGAGCTGCTGGTGTGTTTTTTCTGAGAAACGTCGGTTAAAAGCAGCAGGTGTCGTTGTGATTGTTGACAGGTGGGCGGCACGGCAACGAGCGATGGCAGCTGTCAGTTTTTTGAGGATTTTATTGGTTGCTCTGCGATCAGAGGTAGGTGTGGCGCGACCTTTGGATCGGAGCAGGTTCTGTGGAGTAACAAGGATACAGTCGTCTTATCAGTGACACCGACTGTGAATGAATACACAGTGAGTCAGGGTTATAAATAGAAAGTGTGTCGGTGTGTTTCATCAGCGCTCGCTCGTGTTTTTGTTTTTGGGCAGAGTCCAGATCTGTGCTGAGAAAACCTGCTGAGACTCTGTGGAGAACATCCTCAAGTGTTTTCATCACAAAACTCCCTTGACCCCGAGGCTGGTCTAACTGAAGCATGTGTTCCTTACTTCCATAGAAATTCCCTGACGTGAAGGTGTTGAGTTAAACTCTATTCTCTGCAGTCCCACTTCTGCATACAGTGCAGAAAACTTTGCACAGTCTGCATAATTCCCTTTTTGTACTTTGGATAAATGACACTACCTGTTCATTAAACACCTTTAGTCTGTTAATTGCATCAGGTCTGCAGGTCGCTGTGCAGGCAGATTTTCACGACTCAGAGTTAGACTTTGTTGTTTTAGACGTAGAGCGACAGTTCAACAAAACCATGTTCTTGAATTTACTCCTTGAAGGTCATCTTTGACTTGGATTTCATGTAAATGATGAAGAAGGTTATAGCTTGTCACGTAGTTTCCTCCACTATAACATGTTGTCTGTGAAGTACTGGGATACTCTGGTACCGGATCCCGTCCCCTGTGGTGATTCTGGGCTCAATGTGTGTTATTATCATGATGGATAGACTGAAGCGGTTCATCATAGTCTAAGTTGTCCCTCCATAGTTTTGTACACTTGCAGAGTATGTGTGAAATTTGAGTTAATGATTTATTGTCAGTTGAGTCGACAAATGCACCTCATGAAGAACAAGAGCCATTTGCTGGTACGTTGCCTTTTGTCATTAGTTCACCATTAAATCTGAAGAAGAATGAGACGCAACGGGATGATGTCATGAAAGAGCGCCAGTCAAACGATGGTAAATGATGTGGAAATAACGATGAAATATGTTATTACTGTTGGTGTCACCAACTGTTTTTATTCAGGTCAGTGGAGACCATTTATGTAAATTAATCATTATTTCAAAGATTTGTGATATGCTGACTATGTAATAATTGCAACTGTGAAATAGTTGGTGTTGAAATCTGAAATCACACACACACACACACACACACACACACACACACACACAGACACACAAACTGATCAGGGATCGATGAGCAGAATCGATAATGTCATTGGTTTGATAAAGTCGTCTCAGTCCCCGTCCTTAGTCATGTCTCCTGCATTGTAACGTGTCACCTTTAGACCGGCAGTTGCCATAGAGATGTTATTTTCTCTCCTCCTTCCTGGGAGATTACGACCTGTGGGGATGGAGAGAGCCTTGTTCTGCTTTAATGGCACACAGCTTCTATCACACAGCACAGCCATAAATTCATATTTGGTCTCTTTGTTGGCTCCCTTGGGCAACGTAAACTGTGATTCAAGACTGCAGACGTGTAGTCACTTGACGTAAATCTGAGCGCTGTCCTCACTTGACTCCTGTTGGAGAAATATCAGCAGAAATTGTCGCTTTATTGCAGACACGGCTGTTGTTAAAAACAGTCTCGGGCGAGTCGGCTGAGGTGAGCAGCACTTCACGTTCAGTGAAGCGACCTGAGCCTCTTGAGCTGAACAAACCTAAAGCTGTGGAAGGAGGAAATCTCCTCTGGGCAGGAGGGACACAGAAAAGCAGTTTGTTTTCTCACTGAGCTTTCCTTTTTTTTGTGAGTAAAGTTTCAGAAGCCTTCGGGGTCGTAAAACTCACTCAGAAACACATGAGAGCGTGTAAAACTTTCCACTGACGGAAGAAAAACGAAATTAAAGTCATGTTTTCTTTACCGAACAGCAGCGAGATCGATTCCCCAAAGCACAGACGGTCGTTTTGTTTCGCCTCATTTTCATCTCCTCTGTTTGGATGTGAAGAGAAGACTCTGCTGCAGCTCTTCCTCGTCTCTTTTCATTCACTTTCCTCTGAGGTGTCCATTCAACTTAAAATTCTTAAAATCCTTCGATTCCTTGCGTTGTCCAAAGATACTCAGGAAGTCACAAAAGGATTCATGAAAAATGATTGTCGTTTCGTTTCCATTAGACGACTGTTGGACCCAAACGAGCCCATTTTTTCAACTTTCTGTGCAGAAATGACTGATCTCTGATCAGATTTCCTCAGGTTGCTCTACAACAAAGCTTGGACAAGTGTCTTCTGTTTTCCACAGTAGAAACCCCATCAGGTTCATCTGTGTTGGTGTTGATTCTTTTGATTTGGACTTAGGGGAGAAGCTGCAGAAGGAAGGTTTGAATCTTAAATTTAAATTGGTGTTGTTTTCCCCCTGATTTCGGCTCCAAGCTGTGGCTTGAACTAACAAATAATGTAGGAATATGCCACAAAAGAGAGAAGAAGTGAAACCGTAGGTCTGAGCTCTCATTGTGTCAGTCGACATTGTATAAGAGATGTATATTACATAACAAAATGTCCTTCATTTAGTAAAAGATGGAACGCCTGCACACCAGCTGCACTTACATGGACAGTAATTCTTCAGATCCGGTTCGATGTGTGTCCACATGCCTCAAAACATTGAGTGAGAGTTTTTCTGTCATGCTCAAAAATGTTCCACCTGCTGGAAAAATAACAGAGGAAAGACTTCTGACGCTTGGTTCTTCTTTTCAAACATTCATTCTTTGGAGCCGTTCGACCAGAGATCGACCGATTCTTAAAGCCTGACATAATAACGATAGTTTGGTGAAGGAAGAGGCTGATTAATAGTTGATTAATCGGCCAGTGGTTCCTGCTGACGCTGACGTGATCTGAAATGATCTTTAATTTTATTAGAAAACCAGATAACTGTTGAACTGGACGTATAAGTCAAAGTAATAAACACCTCCATGAATAAATGTGGAACTGAATATCAAACTAACCATGAAAGTCTCTTCAGATTCAGATGGTTTCATGAAGCTTTTAACTTCAGACGTCCAGCCGAGTCCATTGTACTGTTAAAGATATGCATCTAAATGTGACTCACTGTATTAATGGAGCTGTAAATGTATCATATCCATCTTCTTGTGATGAAACTGTTTTGTGTCGTTTATTTTTGTAAAACATATCAACGCAAATAAGCAAAATAAATAATAGAAGCAATAATAAACTCTTCAGAAAGCTATTCAGAACATCAACATTGAATGTCTCTGGAAACAAACCTCCTCCTCTTCTTCTTCTTCTTCGTCTTCGTCTTCTTCTTCTTCTTCTTCTACACTACACCTCCAGTTTTGTGAGTGGTCGTCAAACGTGTCTGCTGAGAGCTGACATCCTGAAGCAGCCTCTTCACCCCGCTGACATTTCCAGCCCTCAGATTTGTTGTGCTGCGAGGCTGACAGCGAGGGCAGATGAATATTTATGCGTCTGCCTCCTGCGAGAAGCCACCGGGCTCAGGCAGACGATGACAGCTGATGGTAAACATGTGGGGGGTGGAGTCCAGGTGACGAACCTCGACGCTCTGCTGCCGCTCACACCTAAACTCTGCCTGTTGAAGCATCGCAGCTGCTGATGCAGGTTGAGGATGAAGTTCTGGATTCAAAGCTGCATCATATTGTTACTGTGTTTGAAATGTGCAAAAATACCCTCGTTAGGTCAGTCATTACTGTCTTATTTTCTTAAAATCAGGGTATCAGTAATCAGTATCCAGTTTCTGATGTTAAAACTAGACAGCTTAGCCTTTGTCTCAGCTGTAATGTAGATAAAACATTCAAAAGAAGTTGTTTTCTTAGTGAAATGGTAAAATATTAATGCAGCTCTTGTTTGTTGTTTTCACTTGTATCAAGAAAATCAAGTTTTCAGGGCAGAAGAGCCGACTAAAAGCAGTGATATTTCTGCAGCTGTCGCTTTCATCTCTACCCCAACATGAAAAAAAGCACTTATCCTTTCAGATGTCAACACGTCTGAGATGAGACTTGGACCCGGAGCGTTGATCCGTCCTCTCCTCGTGGTCTGATGGGAGTCGGCGTTTGTGCTTGCTCAGGCGGTTTGGACGTCGGCCGTAATGGGCTTCGTCTGCTCCGTCTGCCATTAGAGCGATCAGAAGACCCCCGATCAGCGTTTTCATTCGCCGACCTCCTGTGTCAGTCCGATCAATGTCAGATTTCAGAGTTTTACGGCGCGGCAGCTTCTGATGCAACAGCTCCTCAATCACCTAATTGGCTTCAGTGAGCGAGCGCTGATCGTAAAAAGTGGTATTTTCCTCCAGAATCAACAGTTAATGGGCTGAGTTTACAGTTCTCAGACTGCGGTGATTGTACGAGACGCTTTGTGGTGAAACTGCTGAGAGTCGATTTGGAGCTCAGGCCTGTTTTTACTGCATGTGTTGGCAGCTGATTTTCATTGTGAAGGGGTGCGGAGAAGGGCTTTTCTGACACTTTGTGTTCCACTGATCACATTTATTTTGCAGGGTTTAAACCCAGATTCGTTGCCTTATTTTATTTTCTGATAAAAGCGGCTTATGCTCAGTTTGTTGACTGTCCTCCTGCAGAAAACACGACAACAGCTCATATCTCATCCTCAACATCGACTGTATGGATATAAATACACAGCAGCTCTTTGAAGCAAATCCAGAATATTTTATTCACCCGCTGGTGCCTGGTTGATGGGATACGTGATATGTATTTTGTGTGTTGATAGAAAAACATCTGTTGTTTCATATTATGCTGGATTATTTGTGTCAAATCACAGTCTTTATGGTCACTCTTTGCTTTCTTCCACATGGATTCAGCCAGTGTTTTGTTTACTGGTTATATTTTAGATTTTTACATCATGAGCCTTAATTTGCTGCTCTGTTTTAAATGTGAAACTCCTCCATGTTGGTTTGGCTGGTGTTCATTTTTGTTTTACTGCTCACAGTTTTATATGTTGGGTTTTGCTATTTTTGACCATATTTACATTTTAAACCTACATTTAGCTTGTTTGCAGCTGTAGCTGAAGCGTGAATCTCTATAAGGTTTGTCCGTCTGTCCACTTACATGTCAAATCCATTTTCTGTGTCTGTGGTCCGATTCTGAAGTGTGTGTGATGAAATCTTATCTTCATTATCAATCTCTGTTGGACACATGAGGCCACAGTCTGTTATTAATGAAACACTGCAGCGTCACAGATGTACGTACAGTTAGGAACATGTGAACTAGTGTTTACATCATCTACATATTGTCAAAATAATGCTGGTCCAAAATGATGAAAAAATGCACAGGTTCTAGTCAGATAACGACCACAAAAAGTCCTCACACACAGACTAAACCTCCAGAAACCAAGGAAAACTTTTTAGTTTGGTTGTAACGTGTCTACAAGACGTGAGAAGATTGTGATTGAGATCGTGGCTCGTGATTCTACCTCAAAAGGTCGTCCTATGATCTTTTGGCCACATCGACCGGCTCTAAATGACAGCTGTTAAAGGCTCCTACAGACTGTGAGATTCAGTTTATCAGCAGCCACACTGTGCGACAGGGATCTAAACGTAGGTACAACATGTGAACAGACTGTGATGATGAAATCTGATGAATCTCAGGCTACGACGCAGGTAAAGATACAAGAATTAAACGTCACCAGACCATGTTTTATCCACAACCCTAGGTATCGTTAGGTTTTCTCATTGTTCCTCTTGGACAGAACTAATGTGTAAACTCGGCTTAAGACCAGTTGTTGTCAGAACATACGCTGTGCAGGCGGCCGTCTCTGCTGCAGACTGGGGGTGAAAAATGTTTCACAGAAGCAATATTTCTGCAGAAGTATTACTTTTGCATGATGAGGAGGAATACGTCCAAGAATTCATATAGAAGAAACTAGAATTACTGATTTATTCAGACCTTCAGATCATTATTCAGACACTTCTCTTTAAAATTTGCATGAATGCGACATCATGACATAGTGTCAGTTGAAAACACAGTGAGGGTTTATTGCACAGGTAAACAGATCTCACACAGGTTCATCACCACAGTCACATTTTCAACAAAAACATCACTTATCATTAATCACTAATCCCGGAAACAGTTGACTCTGCTGATGGTGCAACAGCTTGTAGCTGCTGTTGGAAAAAATTCCCAACGACCGCATTCAGCCGTGCAACTGTTCTTCTGCCGCTGCTTCTCAGAGAGGTGATGTCATTGTTGGAGCTGGAGGGAGGGGGAGATCTGGGGGTTGTTTCTGGCAGATTGCATCATTAAGCTGCTCTGGCAGGCACTTTCAGCCTCTCGTTCGGCCTGTTTTCTTCCCCTCTTTGCCACTTCCCGCCTGTCGCTGAGGCCGGCGTGCTGCGAGGGGGGGTATGGCGGCGGGGGCGGCGGGGGCGGCGGGGGCGGGGGCTCAGGGGGTGAAGAGAACCAAAAAAACAACAACAAAGCAACAACTTATCTACCCTCTCTCTGTGAAAATAAATGAAACTGATAGGCAAACACACTCCCCTTTTTTCTTCCTATTTAAACACACGCCACAAATATTTGCCTTGGATGATGTGTTTCCTCTGTAACAGTGAGTTCCAGCTTCGACCCTGTGACCTGATCCCACTAACCTCAGCTCTGGACCATCAGACCAGGATTTTCCTTTCTGTGCCGCTGATGGTGGTTAATTACCAGCAGCTCCTGCGCCAGATGCTGAATGTTTTTATCCTCAAAGACACTTTAATGTAAAAGAGCCAGTGTTTGGGAGAAACTAGAACGCATAAAATCAAGATAAATCGACGAAAATGTAAGCGTTTGTGTCAAATTCCAGAATCGAGCTTTCGATTCAGGACCAATGCAGATGTTTAAAAAACAAATTCTGATTCATTATAAATCTCCGTTGGACTTTTTTCTAATTTTACATATTTTGATGTTGAAAAAAGATTTCATTGTCAAATAGTTTTGAACGTTCTCTGAAATGTTCTGGTGTTGAACTTGAGCAGTTAACCACAAAACCAGAGACAGCAGGTGTGGTTTTGTCTTCTTGTGCCTTTTCATGAATAGTTTAACTTCACTCAGGATCAGCCTTTAAACTTAAAGAAATAATGATTTGACATTTATCGTGGTAATTATCGATATCGACTGATCTTATCACGGTGACATTTTGTCCAACTCTAGAGCTATGACATCTCAAAAGTAACGTCCTAAACACTGGAAAGAATCTGTCTGTTCTTTCCAGTGTTGGGAAAGTTTCCTGTCGTGCACTGCGTCCTCTGAGCTCAGTTCTTGGTCGTGTTTGAAGTGTTGTCTGCGAGTCCTTGGAGAACAATACTCATAATTAATGGTCCCAGGGGTGAGACAGTTCCTCCACAGGGGGATGGAGAGGCGGGCGGAGGGGGTTGAACTCTGCCCAAACCCGGCTTTAGAGCTTTTGTCTGCACAGACTGTAGTCGGCCTGAGCCGGACAATGAGGCACTTAATCCGTTTAAATAGTACAGCATTATTAGATTCACTGCAAAGGAACGAGATACGAACCCCGGTGTGATTGATGTGGTCGGCTCTTGTGTTTTTCGGCCTTGGCGGCGGCGGCGGCGTACTCTCACTCTGCTGATTTCAACCCCCTCACCTGTTATTTATGCAGCGCTCAGGGCTACGCGTCCTTGTTGGGAAGCTTTGAGGCCATTTGTTTGTGTTTATTGCACTTAAAGTTCCATTTTTATGAATTTCCAACCCAAACCAGCGCCTCTGGAACATCACTCAGACAGTAGAGGCTCTGTGTTTGACATGTTTCATCGTCGGCAGGTGAACGGCAGCGTGGCGTTTCTGTCAGAGATGTCCGCTCGTGTCTTTCATCGCTCTGTCCTGTGGTGTCACTGTGTGGAAACGTCTTCTTTAAACACAAACGTCACTGTTTGTAGAGGATAAAAAAAAGGGTCTTTGATGCGGTTGTGTGAAAACAGGTTTGGTCGGAGCAGGTGTGTTTCTTCATTGTGCTTTTGTTGCTTTAAGCTTTTAGTCGCATAAATAAACAGCCAGAGGCCTGTTTCTGGCACGTTTTCACCTCTCTCTACCCAATAGTCTCGGTACAGTCTGTTCTGAAGACTTGTTGACACCTGTTGCTTGGAGTTTTCCCTCTGAAATAACTGGACTACAGGGTTATTTACCTGATACTTTATAGTAAAACAAATGAGGCATTAACAGAATAAAATAAAGAATAATCACCATGTTTCCGTTGGCTTAGAATGAGGGAGCAGGTCGACTTCTCTTCTTCTGAAGTTTTAAAATGAGTGACATCCAGTGTTAAGGTGCATTAACATCACCTGTTACATAATAAAAAAACTCAGGATGGACTTTCAACAAGGACGTTTGATGCTGTTTGCAGGAGGAGAATGGGATGTTCAGTTTGTTCCAGTCTGCAGCGTCACAGAATATTCTGTAATGTAATTCCATAACTCACATGAACTCTCACCACCTTTAGAGGCAGCTGTCGTCCAATGGCTTCTCTCAGCAAACATTTACAACCTGATATGTCTCGGTATTCATTTTTTTTTTAAAAACAGCACCAATGACCTTTTTGGAGACTTTGCATTAGAGCAACGCGGCGACAAGGTGCCTGTTTCTCCGTTGTGTTGGTGTTGGACCTGTCGCATGCAGTGATCTTAAACTACAGACGCTTTTCACATCACAGCTAAAGTCATTTGACCAGGAGATAAAACATTAGCCTTAAAGCTGCACTAATCAATATGTCTACAGCAACAATGGGTCCCTTTTGTGTGTCCTGACCTGCAAAACAAAGACTTAAACTTGATGCATTCTGGTTGTTTTAAACTGCTTTTAGCCTGTTGTCCTAAACTAATATTCATGCAGTTAAAGGCACCACAGTGTAAAGATGAAGCTAAATGTATGGGTTTAATAGTTTGTATCATTCTGAAGCAGCTTTTTTTCCCTCGTACCCGTGTTGGTCAGAGGAGAAAGCAGCCTGATCGGTACAGAAAGAGAACAAGTGATGAAATCCATCTGTGTCACTACATAAAAAGCCTCTTTTCTCTTTATCCCAGGAATCTGCCTAAAATTGCTCTCATCCTTGAATACATTCTCCAAACTGGTTTAAACCACTTTTGAGATTAGAGTGTTGTTGGCTTCGAGCAGAGAAGAGGAAAAAAGAGGAGAGGACGGATAAGAGAAGCATTGTGCTGTGAACGTTAACAATGCCACGGCCTGCTGCAGCTCAGGCTCGGCCCGTCGGAGGTTTGGCTGCTTGTTTGTCTCTCGGTATGTCGGCCCGATAAACTCTGAGCAGCGCACATCCAGAAGCCCTGCCAGGAAAAGCTGCCTGGCAGGTTATTCGCAGTACTACGTGGACGACGTTTGACTGAGCAGCTTCCAAAACAAGACCACACTAACACACGCTGCTCATAAAAAAACTATTGTAACAGGTCATGCAATGGTGAAACCAGGCTGAAAATCAGGAAAACATAAAGAAATCTGCAACAATACTCATTGTTTCCAGAGCAGCGGAGCCAAAAGACACAATCCTGAAATAACAGGAGTGGTGACGGTCAGTTAAACGCCAACTCTCACTACTTTAACTCGTCACTGGAGCTGCGAGGATTAGTCGATTAATTAATAGATGAGTGAAAAATATGAACGCAGCTATTCTGAGTGTGTCGTCTTTCCAGAAAAACTACAATTTTGGATTCTTTTCATGTCATATCTGATCCTAAGTATCAAGTGTTTTTCTTTTAGGTATGAAAGCATATTTTCGCAAAGTAGCAGCATTTTTCAGCTTTTTCTGCTTTTATTGTGAATAAATGAGGAATTCTTCAAACAAACTTTCATTTTTTTTTCAGTTTTCAGCCTCTGATTGTAAAGGTTTTCTTTCCTTTGGTTCTGATGTGATACACAGTGAAATGTGTTTGTTGTGCCTTGAATTTAAAGACTTTTTGGTGTTTTCTAGACCACGCTATGCATTAAATAAATACAGTCGTGGCCAAAAGTTTTAGCAGTGACACAACTTTTTTTTTTTGCAACCTTTGCTGCTTCAGTTTGTGTGACATATTGAAAAACAATATGCATTTCACAAGTTTCACAGACTTTTATTGGCAAATACATCACATTTATGCGAAGAGTCAGTTTGTGTCACAGACCTTTACAAATAAGTCGATAAAACATTCAAGCAAGTTTATTTGTACAACACATTTCAACAACAAGGTGCTTTACAAAGACCAGGAAACAATAAAAACATATAAAATGATCATAGAACAGCAGAAAAAGAATGAAGAGATTAAAAGAACCTGATAAATAGGAGGCCACACATAACAAAGCAGACGTTAACAAACTCATGATGTTTTTAATGATTCAATAAAGAAGAGAAACAAGGCGTGAAAATATCCAGTCGTGGGGATGTGAAGATCCTACTGCTGCTGCCGTTACATGTGCCCAAAAAAGTCCTGCAGCCGACGGTGCTTTGACCGAGCGGATGTTGGTGGAGGAGGAACCGCAGGAGAACTTGGACCTCCGCCTCCGTCTCTGTATACAAACCATGTCGCTGTAAACGATGGGACCTGACTGTTGGGAGTCTGGAGCGCAGCCAGAGCATGGCTCGGTCAAACGTCGGAGGTTTACAGTGCTCCAGATGGTGTCTTTTACATATGGAAATAAAATTGCCTCTGCACTCGACAAACAGAATCCCCTCCTCTGGACGTGTGGACGCTTCCTCCTCAAACGACATGTGAACGCCTCAGGGGAATCGTACACATCACGTCGTTAAAGAAGTCATCAAAAGCACCGTCGAGGTCCGTTCCATACTCCATTTATATTCACTTTAAGAAGAACTTTCCTGAATGATGCAAAAATGGTAGAAATGAACCACCTGCAAACTTCTGAGGCCATACCGATATGTAAAACGACATATTGGGCCGATGCCGGTGTTTTTTTTCTGCTTTTTATTTAGTTTTTGTTGTTATTTGGCCTCCCTTCTCACCTTCTGCAGAGGTTTTAAATGTTTTAGTTTTCGCCTGAAGCTCATTCAAACATCGCTGTGTTCTCACCTCTCTTCCCTCCCTTTGTGTCATTTTCATTTCAGGTTTGTAATCTTGAAATCACACATTTTACAGAAGTGCCAGCACCTTTCACTGCTGATGAATGAACCTGATTTGCATTTTTATGCTGCTGGCTTGGCTCCGTGTCCAGGAGGCGGATTTATCTGGGTGTAATCAGCACCGATGTGAACAAAGAGAAACAGTCTCTGGATGATTATGGAGTCGTGAAAATGACTTTGCATTGACTGCTCGTGTGGAAAAGCTGCCGGTTTACAATTCAGCTTAAAGCCCAAAGAACAGTAGCGGTGCTGTGTTCGCAAAGTTTAGAGGAGAAGCGGAAAAAAAACGTCTCGTAAGTGAAAGGTCACACGTTCAAGCCCTTCAGCAGCTTCGACTGCTCTTTGTAATAGATAAACTGAGCCTAAACCTACTGTAAACTCCAGATTAAAATGGAAAAGAAACATTCGTTCATTAGTTCAGGTAAAATGTGCAGATATTTGATCTCAACAAACATGACATTCATTGTCTGTTCGTAATCACATTTTATACCTTTTATAGAACTAGAGTAAAAGTTGTCGGTTATTTGTGTAGTTGTCGGCGTCGCTGAGCGCAGGATTTGTTGACGTGCACGAGGAAGCACGTCGTGGTGTCTAGTTGCTGTTCTTTCACGTAACGACGATGACTTTTCAAAAACGATAAAGCAATCCTGACGCTGAGAGACGGAAATGTTGACCCGTATTCCAGCAGAAACATCCAGACTGTGACTCACCTAGAGCTGCAACAAGTAGTTGATTAATCAAGTAAAGTAAGGTTTTAAACGCAGAACTTTTAACAGTGTGGTTCTACTGACATGAAGGATCTGACTTGTATAGATAGAATAAATGAATCTTTACATTTAACATGCGGTGGGAAAACACTCATAAAACACTCAAAACTCAATAAAACCATGGCTCGGTTGAGTGACAGCCGCTCTATGTGCAGCTTTTGACCCTTTAAACAGGGGTAGGAACCTTTTTGACCCACGTCATCTGTTAACGTCTGAACGCTCAGAGGAGAGGGTGGGGGCGTTTGTAGATGTGTGCGTGGGGGGGTGTCAGCGTCTTCCCTGGTAAGCGTTGAAGTGATTATCTAAGTCCGGCTAACTGGGTCATGATGGAGATGGATGATGCGTAGACGTCCACCCTCCCTCGCTCACATCCCGTGTTCCGCTTCGCGTCTGGGCTGATTTTCACTCTGTGAGAAGGAAAGACGGGGATTTCATCATTTTCCTTTCAGGCTAAAAACAAAAAGCCTTTCCATATTCCCTTTAGCAAACCGGAGCTCACCCGCGCCCCCAATTTGCTCATCAATAGCATCAAATGACCTCCCACTCACTCTGACGGCATTGTGTAATCCTCGACAATCTGACTTTTCTGTGCTGCTTCAAATGAGCCATTGTACGTTTTTGGAAAGAGACTGAACAGTGTCTTATGTTACACAGGCCCCTTTGGTTTGTTTTCTCACATAACCAGGCAACTTGGAGGCAGCGAGCGAGGCAGTCGAACTGTTTATTAAGTCGTGGTGCATGTTCATCGGGTCCACAGTTGGTGACTTTATTCAAACACAGTGAGTGGATTTGGATAAAAGCATCCACCAAATGGCAGATGTGACCTCCGTTTGTTATTTGACAGTGACTTTAAACACATAACAGACTTTAAAAGTTACGTAACTCTGGCCTACTTTGACTACAACGAGGGCTGTGACGTCGTGCACTGATGCAGACGAACAGTCTGTGTTCACTTGTTCAGAGCTGTTGTTTGTTTACAGCTGAAGTCATCAATATGTAAAGTGTGATGAATTAGCCATTAGTGCTTCCTGTTTGCGTCGTAACCGTGGATACACAGACAACCACGTCTGGATTAGTTTGATTTTGAAGAAAACCTACAAATCTGATGATTCTCAGGCAGGTTCTGCAAATAGAAGAGGCGCTGTTTTCCCTGTAAATTTCTATGCAAATGTACGGAAATGTATTCACAACGGACATCAGAGACATCCCTGAACGGTGTGACCCATTTAGGTTATGTTGCTCTGCCTGTTGTGTTGTATGTTCTGTGTTTTCTGTGTTTCTGTTTCTTGTGGTGATGATGTGTAAAGGTGAAGTACAGGCCTGTGAAAAGGAATCTCCTCCAGGGAACAAAAAGGTCAAACGAACTCAACTGAACTCGTTAATGAAACAACATCCCTTTAAACTACAAAAATGAAGAAGTTCCAGATCACAAGTGTAGATATGAGAGGTTGACTGATGTAATGATGATGGTTTGGAGAAGCTGATTCATCATCCTCAACTCTATCACAAAACACTTTGACACTGAAAACACATTACGTGTGTATGAAATTAACTATATTTCACTTTATTAGAAACTGGAAACTGTTGAACTCAGAAAGTAATAAATCACTGAATCAAACTAACCATGGGAGTGATTTTTATCTTTTTTTTTCCCTCAGAGTCAGTATTTCCAGTTTAGAAACATAATATTGGCACCAACGTGTGCCAAAAAAAGTTCTTTATCTTTATTCATTTGATTTCTGCAGCAACTATTGACACAGATCCATGTTGCAAATGACGCTCAGTGATTCTTGGATGTTCAGGACACATTTCACTCCAATCCAGTGGAAAATAAGCAGTTGTTGAGGCTTGAAGTACACATAACAATGATGAAATGCAGCTCCGTGGGCCTTAAAAATACAGAACCACTAAAGTATGTGCAGAGCTTTATGTCTCATGAACTTGCCACGTGTTTTTTTTGTCGAGAAAATCCATGATATGAATTGGGAAAAGTTCTAAATTCAGCATGAATCTGCGCTGAATGACCCATTTGACTTTTGGCTGACACGGTTATCTGGAGCTATCTGCAGGATGATGCAGCGAGGAGGAGGAGGCGGAGGAGGAGGAGGAGGAGGAGGAGGCGGAGGAGGAGGTCCGTTTGAACTGGATCTCTCAGTTCCAGGATGCTTTGTGCACTCCGGCCTCATCGTGGCATCACTCCAGTGGCCTGCGTTATCTGAGCGTTTGGCTGAGTGCGAGCTGCGAGCGCAGGGAGCTCATGTGTTTGTGTTTCTGTCTGATAGCGTCTCATCCAGATAATCACTCCCACTCTCCTCTCAGTTTCAGGGATAGTAACATGTTGTTCTGACTCCAGGTCAGTTTATATCTCGCAGACAAAACAGTGTGTGTGTAATTCGGTTGGACAGGTGTGTGGGAATTCCAGCTCGCTTCATATAAATGTGTTCTTCACAAACAGCTCAGGTATATTCATCTGTCAGGCAGAGAAACTGCACCTTTTTCATCCCCCGCTTCCAAGGAAAACAGTTTTTTGATCCTTTTTGCGTCATGTTTTCAGTTTCAGAACATCAGGTTCTCGTGAACGTGATTGAATTTCTTCAAACTTGTCTCGAATGTTCACACCTCAAAGTCCAACCCCAGGTCTGTGCCCAGGTTCATGTTGTTGTTGTATTGTTTGCATTTTGTCCGTTTAGTTTTGTTTTCACTCTGCGGTTTTGGGAACAGACCGTAGTGGACTAATACGTCCTGCTGCGTGTGAAATCGACATGCTGTTCTTCAGCTGTTCTTCAGCTGTTCATTCATTTGTTTTTCTTCTTCTTTTGTTTTTTGGTGACAATGACCTTGCATAACTTCCTGTGATTGGTCTGAAAGATGTAACATTTAGATAAAAAGAAAATAGGACTCCTTTTCTCAGAGAGGAGGAGTGTCTTATCTCCACAGATACTTGGCAACGTTTATCTCCACCATCATGTCTGGTAACGTCATGAGAATCCCAGTAATGACGTCAGATTTGCTCCTAACGGTAACAAATGACATTTACTGGAAAGCACAATAATGTTTTAAAATGTAGTTAAATTGATCTTTTAACAACTTTGCAACAAATTGTCAGTATGTTTTAACCAAACCCACATAAATGTCATAATGAAGCAGCCGTCAGTACATTATTTTTAATATTCTGTCTGTGAAGTGTGAGATTTATTAAGATAAAATAACCAGTAACAGGTTTAACGTGTGAGCGATGAGATTCATGTTGGACCAAAAACAATAAGCTCAGTTCCTCATTACGACGAGAAAAGAAAAAAAATGGTTTAAGAAACAAGAAGATATCATTTCATCCTGTTGTGAACGAAAGACTTAATAGTACTTAATGAGACTTAATATTTAATTAAAAACAGTCGTGAGAGACTAAATGAAGCATCAGCTGAACGTCAGAGACAGTAACTGACCGAAATAGAAAGCTGCAGTGAATACGCAGGTAGAAGACTGAACGCTGTCCCCCCTCGTCTTTAGTAAAGTCAAACCAGGCGGCGTCCTGGTCTCCGGGTTAAAGGTGGATTCGCAGCTCCGTGACAACGGCTGCGGGATCCTCAGGTCTCTTCGGTTTGAGCCGTGGTCGAGAGAAAACGAATAAACACTTTAGAAACACGCTGAGCGCCCACACGCTGTTTATATCCTTAACCTCACATATAAACACATGCTGATAGGGCTGTTTATGTGTTTGTCATTCCAGGCATTTTCAGACGTGCTATTTTTAATGTTTTATTCAGAACATTTTGTCTCTTTGCCCACACGGAGCTGGAAGGAAAAAGTTACCTCAGACAGAGTTTAGCTTCAGGAGCAACGGATGAAGACGCTGCAGGTTTTGACTCTCCTTCATCAATGAGCAGATTTGATTCAGGTTTCTTCTACATATCATCTAAATATTGCAATAATATCTGCCTAAAATGATGCAAAAATAGGGGGTTTTTAGTCACACGCCACAGACTAAAACCCTCCAGAAACCAGAGACAACTAGAGGAAAACCTGTTCTAGTTTGGTTGTAACTCAACTGTGATTCTGCCTCATGGTCATATGATCTTTCATCCAGAACTCCCAGCCCTGCAGACACAGGTATTATTTGAACGCTGCCATGGAGTTTAGTTTAGTACCCACAGGGAAAGAGTGACTGTATGTTAAACTCTTACCAGTTAATTTGAACAGAATGCTGTTGTGATGCGTCAGATTTAATATGCTTTCTTTAGGGGCATTAGTGGGAACATATTGAGGTGTAAGTCCGGCTGCCGATGCTACTACTGCTGAGTAAGACACGGACTACATGATGGTGGACTGTATGTGAACACACAGGAGGCATTTGTGTAAATCCAGGATGTACTGAGCTGCCAGGCACAGATGAGAGGATTAACCTGCCAGTGATCCGGTCACACGGCGGAGACGAGGACGCCTTCACGCTCCACATAATGCACGACACAAAGAAACCATGCACCCGCCGCAAGGCTTTTAACAATGAACGCAACAGTATATACCTTACTCTGCATATATATCTATGGAATAGTGGTGAGTTTGCTAAATTTTTGGCCTTGAGTGAAAGTTAAAGAAACTAAACGGTTTATGGTTTCAAACTATTATAAAAGACGAGATGTAAAAGAAGCAACAATGTGAAAAAGACGTGACAAGGTGAAAACACGTAAAAGACGAAAGACGCTAACGGAAACAAGCTGGAACATTTTCACAACGTGACATAAAAATGATATAAAACAATATCACAGTAATGGTCATCATTGTTTTATCGCCCGGCTCTAGAACATGCATCGGTAACGAACGAGACGCTTTGCTGGAAACTGAAGTCAAACCCAATTCAGCTTTTTTAAGAATGTACAAGTTTTCATGGACACAACTCCTGCAGGATGTAATGATTTACTCCGAACACGGGGACATGGACCACACATTACCTTCAGGCTGTTTATTACTGCGACATGTGTGTTATTATGTAATGAAGTGAGAATGCATGAACATTTTGTGGAGTTATTACATAACGCCTCCTCCCCGTTGTGTATTTTTGGATTAATGAGGCTTTTTGACGAGCGCTGTGTCCTTTGCTGTTAGGTGAGCTCCTGTGTGATTGGATTTATTTAATTAAGGGTTTTTTTGATGAAAGGAAGAGCTGCTCGTTGTTGACCTTTACAGTAATGGGCCCGTCGCTCTCGGCAGCCTTTAAAACCCATACGTACCCTTTACATCTCCATTACACCTCTATTACCTGCCGCTGTCTTTCTCCAGTCTTCACTTTTCCTTTTGCTTCGTCCACTCGTTCATTAAACCCCTGTGACTCTTATAAACTTTATTTTTGTCTTGTTCAAAACCAGCAGCTGCAGGATAAAGACTTTTCCTCCTCTCTTTCTTCGTTTCCTCACATTTCTCTTATTTTTTCCCCCTTTTGGTGATCTCTCTTTTCCGCAATTGTCAGGAGATTTTAGAAATCCGAGCTGTAATTATTTATAACCCGCTCTCTGTTTCAATGCGACCTTTTATAAAATCTTATTCCAGCCGGTTTTTGCTAAATATTTAATGTTCTGGATGCAGCAGGCTGTGGGTTTCTGCTTCGTTTTACTGACGACAGAAACGCCTCGCTCGTGAGTTCAAGTGCTTCGTTTGTGTTTAAAGAATGAAACCTTCAGCGCCCTCCCTCCTGGAAAACAGTCCGGAGCAGATGGTCGCTGCAGCTTTGGATGGAAGTCAGGTCCGTCACTGAGTGGAGTGGAGTCTGCTCCTTTAGGACTGACTGTGCCTTCCTCTCACCCTCGGACCATATGTTACCGATATGTCCTGTAAAAATCTAGAATGTATGAAGGTACAGTAAGTCAGCTGGGGAATCGCTGACGGGGATCATCCTTCGGATCGCCGTGACTTTCATTCGGGTCGCTCACGAGTCCCGCATTGTGTGACATTTTGCTGCCGGCTACATTAGACATGGAGCTGTGCTGTGTGTGGGTCTTATTGTTCTGAGCACTGTATGCTTCGCCCTTTAGGGAGAGAGGTTGGCTTGTGAATTAGGTCAACACCGACCCTACTGTACTGCATGTTGTCGCTGTTGCCAGGACACAGAGAAACACGGCATCTGCTGCTTTAACCGCCGTGTTGGGGGTCAGTTTGGTCAGACACCGCAACCTCACATCACGTCAGTCTCCAGCAGCGGTGGAAGAAGAACTCTGGTCCTTCACCTCGGCCAACGCACCCATACGTCAGCAGGTTACTGTCGTTTCTGCCGGAGGTGGAACTGGTTTGAACTGCTTTACATCCAGTTTTATGTACAAGGACACCAGATAAATCTATGGCTCAATACGAGATTAACGGCAGAGGAAAGAAGAAAAAAGCAAAGCTCTGAAACAAATCAGTTTTCTGGTCAGTCCCCATTTATTTTAAAATGAAATGTCTGATGAATGGTTTGTCAGAGTTTCTTCAAATTCGTTCACTTGGATTCTGGGGCGAACTGTGAAGATTTTGGCCCAAAGTTCAAGGTCACTGTGATCTCACATTTTTGGTCATAACTGATTGAACTTATGGTTCTTGTTGTAAGACGTTAGAACATCAGAGCTACAACATTTTGAGAATAAACAGCACCATCTTCTCTTTTAAATATATTTAACTGTGTCTGTGTCTTCAGTTTCTGACCTCTGACCTCCGCTACATCACCTCCTCTCTGTCCGTTAGTGATGATGTTCTCCACCTGGATTCATCTCATTACTGAAAACAACAGTCGTGGCTGCACGTTGAGGCAGTAAAACACATCTCACTGCCGCTCATCCAATCAGACGAAGCTGCCGGTTGCGTAACAGCGGCTTAATCCGCAGAGTTCTTGGAGATCAGCTGGTCTCGGCTGGGACTCCGGCCAATCAGAAGCATGACCTGGGTTTGTAGACCAAGTCTTCCACGAGCCAATTCCTCACCAGTGTAATCGCTCATCTCCTCTTTCATTACAATGACTCTTTCTTTCTTTCTTTCTTTCTTTCTTTCTTTCTTTCTTTCTTTCTTTCTTTCTTTCTTTCTTTCTTTCTTTCT
>JAPQRN010022384.1:0-21825 GCA_037367275.1 Coranthus polyacanthus | reverse complement strand
ACCATAGGTGAGAGTAGGAACGTAGATTGACCAGTAAATCGAGAGCCTCGCCTTCCGGCTTAGCTCCTTCTTCACCACGACAGATCGATACAGCGACTGCATGACTGCAGACTGCAATCTCCCGTTCCGTCCTCCCCTCACTCGTGAACAAGACCCCGAGATACCTAAACTCCTCCACTTGAGAAACACAATATTTACACAATAAAAGCTCTGTTAAGTAATGAATATATTCTATCCACTGAAATGCAAGAGGACTTTTATTTTGTAATGGTGAAGGAAGTTTAGTATTTGGAGAACAGATTATTGCAGTCCTTTTAACATGGCAAACAAGGATTTGCGCTAATTATGACAATTTGTAGTCATTAAACAAAAAGAAAAAATGAAATACAGCGGGGGCAATTAATTTTCCAAAGGTGCCACAAAAGACCTGGGACTGTTTTATTGGGCCAGACCAATAGGCTGAACTCAATCCTGCTCAATATGAATGATATACAGTATCTTATACAGCAAAAAATATTTAGATTTTTTTAGATTTAGATTTATTTATATGATATGGACATAACAGCAGCATTGGAACTGAAACATACAATATGAATTAGCACCAGATGCATTGTATTAAGTGCTTGTAGCAAAACGCCATAGGAGCCTTTTACCTAAAAACAAACAAACAAACCAAAAAAGCAGTAAATGGTATAATTTGATTTACTGTTACTGGTAAGAGTAGGTGTTACAATTAGACTATGACTTACAAATGAAGACATTATGATGTATTGATTTTACATTTTTTTTGGGGGGGGTGGTTCAATCACACAACCAATAATTACAAAACTGAAAATTTAAAGCAGGCAGAGTAAAAGTATACCACTACTTAATCAACATTCAAAACAATGATTTTGAAAATGTTTTTGCAGTATTTCAAAGACCAGATTAACTTTATACAGTGAAGTAATTTGCAGTTTTTAGACTTTTTTCTTGTTCAGTCAGAGAAATCTAGTCTTTGTTGGACTTGAACAAGTGCAGTGAATTCAGGTTAAATGTGTGATGTTGTTTTGGTAATTCAAACTGTTATTCTTAAACACAGCGAACACCAACTCTGCACAAGGCTTTCAGGACCTTTACCAGGTCTGCTCTAATACAAGCCTCCTTCAAATGGCTGGGTGCCATCTGCCAGGCCAGGTATTATTGCTGGCGTGCCCGTTTTGGCCTGCGGGCCACCAGTTGCTAACCCCTGCCCTCTATAATAAACACTCATCAATTCACTCAGTAGGGTGCAGTAAACAAGAACTTGGACACTTTGTCAATTTGCCTCATAACTGTTATTCTTCTTCTTATACAAATGCATTTCAAGCAAATCATCTTGGCAACCCACCATAGTTTGATTTAGTAGAGGTTTACATTTTGTTGTACCCTCTACTGAACAATATTAAAAACTACGAGTAATATTTCTGAGATGTAATCTTTTCATTTGCACACTGTTTCCTTATTTCTGCTACCTCTTTACTCTTATATGCACTTTATTTACTTTTTAATTGTGTATTTTAAACTCCCAGTCATGCTTAATTATATTCATTTGCTGCCTGCAGACAGTGTAGACATATATGTAGTTGTATATATGCTATATGTAGTTAGCTGGTGGTAAGTTGCTATTGATTAGCTTGGCTGGTGATGGTTGTGTTCGCTTATTTGTGAATTAACTAAATGTGTGTTGAGAACAGCTTCTACTGGAAATGACAGTAAGCTCTTGCATACATATTTTGTCTGTTGTTTAATTAAACTGGTGTGTTTTCCTTCTGGGTCAGTTTGTTTCTGACCTCAGTTTTACACGTTCTCTCATGTAGTACATCCCATCATAGACACACGAACTGGAGTTTATGTTTTCCTCCTATCTCGTGTCTCTCCTCCTCCTGTCTTCTCCTCTGTCCTGACTCTCATCTAGTATTAGTCTGTGATGTCACTATCGAAAACACCGGTGTTCTACTTATCATAGGTTGGTAGCATCACTTCAGAAAATTTTTACTTATGTGAACTCTACTGCGTTACCTGGTCAGTAAAGTAGAATTAACTACTGAAAAGCTATTTGATTAAGAAAACGGTGACATTACCATCACATTACTTACTTGTCTATCATCCTCTTAAATTCCTCAGTATACTCTCATTTCAGTATTTACAACTTCTAATTCTATGAAAATCACTAATGTTTGTTAAAACCTACAATTCCCCAAAGCCGAGCCCTGCAGCTTTATATATATTAGCATCATAGTTGTAGTTTTTTTAATTAGGCAAATTAGGGTTATAGGGTTATAAAATTAGGGTTATAAAATAGAGTCACAAAAACATATAGCTACTAAATAAATCAAATGTCTATAAAGCCAACTAGTATTACATTGCAGAATTTAATAAATATATAGTACAGCTGAACTATTAATTACACTCTATTATTTATTTCAGATATTTTAGCCAAAACTGGAGTCAATTACATCAACTCTGCCCCACATGTGAGCAATGTCATTCAAGAGTGTGGGAACTCTCTTTGTTTCCATAATAATTAGAACTGATTGCCTCAATATTAACTTATCATATGAATGACTTACACTTTTGTGTTTTTGTGTTGAGAAATCTTAAAAGTATCATAAGAAATACATTTTTTAGGTAGGTCATGATTGTCAATGTGAAATTGGTCATTTACTATTATATTTCCAAGAGTATTTTGTAAAAATGATTCTCAAAGTAGTTACAATATATGTGTCCAGGTGGGTTTAAAAAACACAACAGACATAGTAGCTGTGGGTTAGCAGAGCTCTAGGTTAAATAGGCTGTTACCTAATTAGTGCACCTAAGAGGTGTCTTCAGGCCTGGAGTCTTGTGACCTCTTCCAATGCTGCCACTCCCAAAACCTCGGTGTGGTTTGAATCAGTCTGAGGTTCCAACATCCTCTTCGAATTCAGGTAAGGGCACGATGTGTGCAACTGGATGAACATAGGTCTGACTTCCACCAACCCTGGATGCACTTTGGTCACCCGTCCGACAGGCCAGAGGGCATGGGGAAGTTGAGGATTCAGGATCATCACCTTCTATCTACACTGGAGGTTGTCATTGTCCCTTTGCCACTTAGATCAGATTTGTAGGTTGGGTAGATAATGGCGATGAAACTGTCCCAGAAGTGACTGGCCAGGGTTTGACTATGACACCATTTCTGTTTTCCAAGAAGGTCAATGGCAGAGAGGCATCCCACCACCCCATCAGCAACATCTTTGGGGTGACTGGATCAGCATCGCCCACGTGGGAGGAGAGGTATAACAAAGCTTTATAATTCAGAATTCCTTCAACCTCCACTAGTACACTAAGTGTAATGGTTCAGGGACTTACTGGCTTTCCTAAGACCATATGAAGAGCATCCTTCACAGACCTGATTTCCCTCTCCCAAGTTTCGCTGAAGCTCAGCGCAGCTCTCCAAAGACCCGGGTGGAGGCGTTTCTCATCATACTCCTTAATGAGCAGTCAAGGAGTTTGTGATCCAGGACTACTGGATGGATGGTATCAAGATTTGCTTTCCGGAGCCTTACCCCTACATGGATGAGACCAAGGACTGGGTCAAGCTTAGGAGCTAGTGACAGCCTACTACTGGATGGAAGACTCTTCAAAGCTGCTAGTTCAGCTGGGAAACTTTCCTCCTGGGCCTTCCTGAGGAGCACAGTTTCAGTGGGAAGGGCTGGGGAGTTCTGAATTGGCTGCAGCAATGATGTCTTTCCAGGTGTTGCAGTGGGAAATATCAAGATCTGGGACATCTGGTGGCAAAGACGTGGAGATATTGAAGAAGTGGGCAGATTTCCTGAGCTTGGAATCACAGTCTCCAGCAGGAGAGAGTTCATGCAACATTTATATCACTCTACGTGGACATTTGGACTTCTGGTAGGCAGGTGTCATTTGGTGAAAAAAAATCACTCACTTTCTCTTCATCCTTATTATCATCTGCTCACAAATTTGCTATCTTCCATTGCACATCAACTTATAAATGAAACAATGACACTTGCATATTTACTTCGACAGACTGTGTGTGACATGTATTTGTGTGTTGCAGGCATCAAAAGCTTAATTTATATATATTTGCCAAATGCAATTAAGTTGGTCAGTGAAAATATTATTTTTGTATGTCGGTTAAATAAAGGTAAAAGTAAACAAGATGAAACTTTGTTATGTTTGGAGCAGGTTCATCTTTATGTTTAGTTGGCTGTCGTTAAAATGACAAAATCACAGACTGAACAACTCTCAGAAACATTAAAACAACTGCCACCTAAGATACCATTGAAAGATTGAGTGTCCTAAAATTTGAACCAATGATTGAAATTTGAGGATAAATAAAATAAAAAAACCCTGCTCACTGAGCACATAAGGTTTACTTCCACTTATATGGTATGGTATGTGGAATAGCTATTATTAACATCCAGCAGGGGACAGTATCAGACCACAAAAGAATCACAATGAGAGATGTTCACTTTCATTGTGAAGCCCACTAATGATGATCATTTTATATATTAATGTAAAAGAGGTTTTCTCATTGGTACAGCTCAGATACCCAAAGCTTAAGTGGTGGAAAACATGCCATATACTGTAATCATGGCATTTCTAATTTGATTCTGTATAGCTGTTTCAGTAAATGACAATTCCGATTGTGCTTATTAATTTCATTTCTCATCAACTGTAGGTCTGGATAAATGAGGAACCAGTTCAGATTAACTGCAGATTAAAAAGATATGACACCAGTTTGATTGACAGTGATTGCCTGTAGATTGAAGGTTAAGTGCAGGCTGTGTGATGCAGGTGGGGTCATAGGTCATGCAGGACCTCGAGGATGGTAGCAATGGATGAGGCCTGGCTTTCACAGCTGAAATGGCAGTGTTGGCCATTTTCATTAGTCAGCTCAGGGAGACCCTTCCACGGTGACCTACAGAGAAACAACAGACGGAAGAGTGGGCTTTTATCACAACCATGGTTAGAACAGTCTTTAGTCACTTTTTTTTTGGCTCCTCCAAGTGTGACTCTTACAGATTATGGTAAACATGGTTAAAGTCTCCTTCTGGGTTGTACAGTATGCATGCTGATTGTGATGTGTCTCTCACCTCTCCAAGTACACAGCATGGTGAGACAGGATGTTTTTCACCAGGATTACAGTTTTATCGTAGGTCTCCTTTCCCATTTTCTTAGCATAGTAGAGTTTTGCACGCAGAAAGTAGCCAGTGGGCCACAACCACTCCTGAAACAACATAATAATAATAATAAAAATAATAATAATGAGAATAATAACGATGATAATAATAATGCCTTTATTTATACTGTAGTTAAATATCATTTACAAAGCACTTTATATACAAAAAATACAATATAATTAAACAGTAAATCAGTAGTGATCAAAGTGATTCAAAAGAAGAAAATAGGCACATTATTTATTATTATTATTATTTATGCGCATCGTTAATTATCTGAGTGGAATTGCTGCAAATTAGAGAAAAAAACAACTAGAAATACTGCAAAAAAATACTGGAAAAGTTGGTGTGTCAATTAAAGGTAAATGAGAATACATCTAATGGAAGCAGATTTAGTAAATAATTGTGTGTCTGTATGTGTGGAGCAATAAGAAGACTGGTATATTCAATGAATTAATACCAGAAACAGAAATGTCATATTAGATTGAAACAGTAACAAAACACCATCATTTATGAAGAACTGCAGAAACAAATTTTTGACACAGGCTTTGACAGACCTTGGCAAAGTTTGAAACAATGTTATATGAACCAGACCAGTGGTTTGGTTTGGGTCGGGGAGCAAAACCTTAAACTAGTTTCAGGTTTTTGGACAAACTACCTCTTACGTCTATCAGCTCCTCAATCAACGGTTCATTTAGTATGTTATTGTATGACAACTGGCAGTTTTAAACCATGATCATGATGATGATGAACCAATTCTTAATATTTGCACAAAAGTAGTAGATAGAAACAATTATAAATTGATATTTTCTGAAAATTTGATTAAAATTTGCTATACATTTGGAAGGAAACCTGTCTAATGTATTAGCTTCCTCCAGCAGATCATTCCACAGCTGAGAGACCTAAACAGAAACAGCAGTTCACTGTTTCTGTTAAAGTTTCAGCAGGGGATGGCCAGGAATTACCTGCCAGATCACAGGGTGTGTAAAGGCTTGTAGGGGATCAGGTCTTCAGCTATATATTCTGGGGCTAACACTCTCCAAACTTGTGATTGTGACTTGTGAAAAGTGATTATTAAAATTTGAAAATCTATTTTAAAATGGACTGACAATTTAATGCCTTTAAAAGTGGTGTGTCTTCTGTTAATAATAATTAGATGAAGTTTACTGAGGTCATGCTGAATGAGAAAGGAGAAGAATGCATTGCAATAATATAACCAGGAGGGAATGAGTGCATGAAGTATCATTTCTAGATTCTTGATGGGTAAAAATGACCTGATGAGTAAAAAAGGATTCTTTGTTGAGTCTGAATCAACAATAGTAATACTTGACTTTTCTGTGTTTAATTTTAGGAAATTTGAGGCCATTCAGTTACAGATATCTGTGGAAGCCAAGACTGGCATAGTGGAAAGTTTTTTTTTCATGCTGTTATCGAGATAATGACTTAATTATGTTTTTATCTCAAGAAAACAAAACACTGCTTTACAAGATAATTAGTTAAGTCTCCAGAGTGATGGTAATGTAATGCAGCGTTGTATTATTTTTGAAAGGTTTTCTTTCTCTCCTTTTAATAAGACATGAACTCCATGTAAAATATGATTTGTTCAATTTTGGAGGGTCTCTTCAATACTGACAATATACAAATTTTCTACGAGATTGGGTGAGGAGTTCAGTCACCAGGGAGGAGCTCGGAGTAGAGCTGCGACTTCTCCACGTCGAGAGGAACCAGCTGAGGTGGCTTAGACATCTGTTCCAGATGCCTTTGGGATGCCTCCCTAGGGAGGTCTTCCGGGCATGTCCCACCGGGAGGAGGCCTTGGGGCAGACCCAGGACACGCTGGAGGGACTATGTCTCTCAGCTGGCCTGGGAACGCCTCGGGGTCCCACCGGAAGAGCTTGAGGAGGTGTCTGGGGTGAGGGAAGTCTGGACTTCCCTGCTTAGACTGCTGCCCCCGCGACCCGGCCCCAGATAAGCGATAAGCGGTCTTCATCATCATGGATCATGGGTAAAATTACGCTATTACTGATGAAGCGCAGATTAGTCAAATGGATTAGTCAAATGGTCAAATGGTCTCTCTCTCTATCAAACGTGAAGTGTTGCCCATTACTGTTAACACAGTGGAGGCTACTGTTAGGGCCAGAATGCAAGGCAAAATAATAATAAGGCCACAAAACAAAGTGCCCACTGGAGTGGACAGTTCTGGGGCTGTGACAATACACAAATGTAGACAGAGAAATACAAATATGAGTGTAGGTGTTATGCATGTGTGTCTCTCAAGAATCACTGCGGCAATGCAGAGGAGAGACTGCAGAAGTTTTCTATGGAAAAACTGGAGGTGTTTATGGATGAATGTATTTCATTAGCATAAATAACTTTAAAATCACAATGTCTAACCTAACTAAAAGGATATAAAAGCACGCAGAGAAAATAAAAAAAAATACTGGCATGGTGCATGGTGCATGGCACACGCGCGCTGGAGATGCATGGAGAAGTCACATTCATTAACTGACTATAGCAGTGAATTTCTGACTTCCACAATCCACATCACTCTGTGGTTAAACCTGACCAGTAGCCTACATTTATTCTATATGGTTGGTAGGATATTGTATTTCAAACCAGTAACATGGGGAAACATTGCACACTGTCATTCGTTCTGAAATGTGAAAAACAGTTACACCAGCCAAAATCAAGATTTAAAAGATGTGCAGTTGGCCTTATTGCATGTGTTTCCTTTTGAGACAGATTATACAACATGATTTTCTAAGGTCAAACTGACACTTGTGCATGGAGTGCTTGCCACAGTTTAGCAATGGACAGAGCAATGTTTCCTCTTTTACTTAAATTTAAAACACATAAATGTAGGCTACTAGTCAGGTTTGACTACAACCACACATGCTGTAGATGTCAAAATTTAGTGCATATATTTAAAACCTACACTATTTTGGTTTTCACATTACAGGAAATATGACATCCTACACCTGTGGAAGTAGAATACCCTCTTCTCATCAAGTGTGCAAAAGACAATTTGCCACTGCTCTTTGTAAATGAACTGGTTGTGTCTGCATTCCTGAATGTGTGCATTAGTAGATCAATTGCAGAATGGTTGCTGTTGTGCTTTAGTGCTTCTCTAGATTTGTGGGCTCATGCTAACCTGCCCTGTTTAGTAAATCTGGCTTTTTATTACTTTTACATATGCTCCTGCATACACGGTAAGCATCACAGACAGAGCTTCTGCTCAAACTACTTCCTGTGTCAAACACACAGCAAGCTTTCAAAATAAGAGCACTGTACTTTGTAATACATACCACTTTTGTTTTCTGGAAACTAAACTAATTAACTCGTTACATCAAGGAAACAGCATTAAAAAAAAGAATTGCCACTATGGCTGGTCTCGGCTTCCATCGATATCTGTAATGCAAACATGTAGGTTATGTAATCGATTGGAGTTCTTAGTGTCAATTACATTTTGGATTTTAATAATATGCCCAAATGGCTACATATAGAGCACACTCAATGGAACGCCATATTTTAAGAATTCAATTTGATCTGATTAATTGTACATTTCCACACAAAATGCCCCCCAGGAATATGCCTGGGGGGCATACATAAAACCAAACCAAACATGATATACAGTGAATACAGTGTGCTTGCTTACTGGGCCTTGATGATAGCTGAATCCTTTAGCTTGATTGAAGTTACTGTTATCCAGCTCACTGTCATAGACTCCACAATACATCATGTCACTGTAGATCAAGGAGGACGGACATCAGCTATCCAGCATCATAAGCCAGCAGTATTATATTGAAAAATACATACATGTTCTTGACAATGATCATGCTATTAAATGCTGATTTGGATGAATCAAACATATAACACATAACTAAGGAGGAAAATTACAGATAGGAAATTGATGTGTCAAATGTGGCAAAGACTTCCAAGAATTGATGGTTCCGCTTCACTCACCTTGTATTTAAGTGTTATACAGTCAGTAAGGTATATAAAGTTGTGTAATGCAGTATGCACTGCATGTGTATGTGTAAGGATCTATGTTTGTGTGTAAATAATGCTCAAACTTTATTTAACAGATTACTGTTAGTCACTAGGGTCCTCATTTATACAGTACATCTGTTTGAGTTTTTTTTGTTTTTATAAATCCCACATTTTCCATTGGATATAGTGTAGACCTTTTCATTTCATGGTTTGTGCTATTCAGTGATTCTAAATGAGGCCCCGAGTCCTTTCAAACTATGCCTGCATGCTTTTGCTATTGCCTCAAATGCCCCAGAACTAAACAACCCTGAATCTGAACTGTCTGACTGTATACAACATTAACAAATAAAAAACTACTGCACTACTTGTCATGACTTAGTGGAAGGGTAGGACATGAGCCAGGATGAATTTTGGGCCAGAAAAAGGGAAGGAGCCTAAAAAAATTTTAATCGCTTTTTCTAACATGGTGTGACAGGGTATTTGAATTACAGGACTGTGGAGCCTTGGTGGAGATAGGTCCAACTCTGCAAATTCTAGTTGATTCTTTTGGTGAGGAATACAAGTTGAGGAATACAATCAGATGTCATCAATCAGATCTTCATACCTTCAGCAAGACTCTCAGAACATTAAAACAGCAAATGTTAAGAATAGATAAATAAGGTAACTAACTCAGGGTCCAAGGTTTTCAGCCCCAGGGGCCCCAACAGCTTTTTCTCAACCACACTTAGAGCCTCCCACGCTTTTTCCACAGTGAACAGCTCAGGAGCCTGCATGACACAAACACAGACACACAGGTTAACATGTTTTTTTAATTAAAATGTACATTTTAATGGATCTATTTGTAATATTTAATATTCAAAACATATAAATAAATATATATATATATATTTTTTTTTTATTTATTTATTTATTTATTTTTAAATGACCTAAAGTTATTATTAAAGTAGTAAGAAATAACAGTTTTGCCAAAGTTGTTAATGTATTTCATTGCAGGGATATGCAATGAATCAGCTTGGCCCAGGACAGCACTCCTGTAATACCACTTTATACCACTAGAATGAGTAGTGAGCCACTGTACCCTTGAGTCTGCCCTCACAGTCTCAGTCTGACATACAGTAATTAGGAAGTAGCCTAGCTGTACTCACCAGGCCAATTCTAACCTCTTTCATTCATGTGGAAGGACAGGTAGTGAACTGTAAACACAACAGCAAACTAAACAATGGCTGAATCTTTTTATCAAAGTGACCATTATCAACACAACCATCCGCTGCTGAAAAACATTCAGAGTCAAAGAAAAGAAATGATTAAAATAGAAGCAAAATGAGAGCCAGCATTGATGTTACTTCCCCCTGCTGGACACAGCTCTCAGCAAGTAATGGAACAATGTTTGATCCTGAACTCACAATGTCTCTTCTACAATGGTAAGTTGGCACCTTTAAGGTATAAAGTGACTCACAATGTTATGTTTGTTAAGTCAGCTGTTTGTGCATATGCAGTTCCAGATATAGGCTTCACACTTTTTTCATTAAGTGAAGGCTTAATTCTGAGTGTAGCAGTCAGTGAGGGGTGATGCTTTGGTTGGTAATTTCTGATACACGACTGCCCCCTGTAGTTGTTGCTGGAATTTAATTTTGAATCTCAAAATTACAAATAACTCCTTTAAGTCATGTGCAACATTCTGTATGAAAAACTATAGTCCTACTCCTTGGCTCACATCTCTGTTGGGAGGGCCAGTATAAATAGAAGTCGGATATATATGACGTGTGTAACAGCTGCATCATCTGTGTGTTATTTAGTTACAATGTACTGCTATGATCTGTCAGATGAGTGTTTATCTTAACTAATAATTAAATTCATAACATGTCATAATGTGTCAGTAGACGATATAAGGATGTCATATTTATTTAACACACACAAGTTTGATCATGCATTGGATCATTTTAAATAACTAATACTAGATTGGGGAAGAGCCCAAAGATTGGGAAGAGCAATTGGGAAGAGCCCAAAGATTCATTTGAGATGTTTTGCCTTTTGTTTGCTGATATGACAATAACACTAGAGTGCTTAGGCTGTTATTCTTCTCAGCTTGTACAAAAAAGATGAAAATAAGATGGGATTATATTAAATAGACATATTGAGATAAGCATAGCAGCTGCAGCTACCTACCACTACCATAGCGATGGGGAAGTTGGGCCGGAGCTGGTAGTCACACCAGGGACTAGAAGCCCCAACACTGTCTTTGTATATGCTTCTCTTGTGGACCAGCTCTGGGTGTTTCTCCTCAGGGTCCTGGACATCATAGGAAATATAGAACTTCTTCTCAAAGTTTTCCTGGATCCTTTGGTCCCAATCCACATATGACACAGAAAATGTCTGTCCTAAATAAAAGAATATATACATACATTAATTAAATATAGATAGTGAGAAAAAATGGGATTGTTCCTGTTAATGTCAGTAAGATCATGAAAGTAAGATGCTCTGGCACCCCTGCCTGTTGTGAAAACCTCTCATGCTGTTGATGGCATCATTCATCCAGGGAGAGAGATTTAAAAACTTCTGGGTGGAGCCACACCATGTAAGGCTTGGGCTACATGTAACGAGAAATTACAACCCCACAAAATAAGTTGGGATGGTCCAGAAAATGCAAATTAAAAAGATAGATATTAAGTTGTATTTTGATTTGTATTTCAGTACATATATATCCATTCCTCACATTCAGGGTGCAACATATTGAAAAAAAGTTGGGATGGTAAAGCTTTTACCATTTTTTAATGTTGCCATTTCACTTAACCACAACACTTAAAAGATGTTCAAGAACTGAAGACACCAACTCATGAAGTGTTGTATGAATGAATGATGAATGTATTTGTGTATGAATGTGCAATTTTTCCCCATTCTTCATGCAAACAAATCTTACAGTCAACAGTTCGGGGTCTTCATTGTCACATTATGTTTCAAGATGCTCCACACATTCTCTTTTGGGTACAAGTGTGGACTGCATCAGAACAGTCCAGAACCCACACCCTCTTCTTCCTCATCCAGGTCTATGTAATGTGGCTCAATGTGGTGGTACATTGTCTTGTTGAAATATTCATGTTCGTCCCTGGAAAACTCACCTTGAAGCAGCATGTGTTGATCCAAAATCGCAATGTATTTTTCAGCTTTAATGGTGCATCACAGAAGTGTAAATAACCTTTGCCAAGGAGATTGGCACAACCCCAGACCATGACAGACCCTGGCTTCTAGACTTGTTGCTGGTAACAGTTTGATGGTCCTTTTCATCTTTGGTCCAGAGCACACGGTATCCATTTCTTCCAAAAAAGACCTGGGTATGATTGGTCTGAGCACAGTCCACATTTCCACCAAGTGATGGTCCATCCCAGATGCCTCAGAGTCCAGAGAAGTCCACGACGCTTCTGGACACAGTTAACATAAGGCTTCTCAGTAAAGTTTAAACTGTAATTTGTGAATGTAATGCTGTATTGTAGAGCTTGACAAAGGTTTGTCACAGTAATCCTGATTCATGTGGTTCTATCAGGTCTAGATGAATGACGGTTCTTAATCCTGAGCCATGTGGTTCTATCAGGTCTAGATGAATGATGATTCTTAATCCTGATCCATGTGGTTCTATCAGGTCTAGATGAATGATGATTCTTAATCCTGATCCATGTGGTTCTATCAGGTCTAGATGAATGACGGTTCTTAATCCTGATCCATGTGGTTCTATCAGGTCTATATTAATTCAGTTCTTGATGCGGTGTCATCTGAGGGATCACAGATTACGGTGTTCATCTTAGACTTGAACCCTTTACACTGAAATCCATCCAGATTCCTTGAATCTTTTCATTCTCTTCTGCATCATAGAGGCTGAAATATCCAAATCCCTTCATATCTTTCTTTGAGGAACATTGTTTTGAAACATGTCAATAATGATTCTCGGTCCATCTTTGCTCCTAAGGTACTAGACCAGTTCCAGTAGTTTCCAGTTCACATCACCTGTTTCATATCACATTGTTATTTTAACTAATTACCCCTGTCCCTACTCTGCAATGTGTGTTACAAATTAAATGTGACCAGACGAAACATGAAATATGTTGTGTTCATACTGTCATGAAATATACATGAAATATAAGTACATTTTAATATCACTGGATTCTTTTTAATTTGCATTTCCCATACCATCCCAACGTCTGTCCATTGCAGAACCTCTAGTTTTTCATTTGAGTGCCCAGATTTAATTTCAGATACCTCCTCTGCGCACGTTGACAGCTGCATAGGGAAAGTTGCCCTCGTTGTAGAGCTTCACAAGCCAGCGGACAGTAGACTTACACAGGCCAACAATCTCTACTGCAGAGCCATCCCTGAATCATAGACACATATATATGCAGTGGATACAGTGTACACACACAGATAAAACAGTTACAGTAGATAAAATAATTACAAAACAATTACTGGCAGTTATTCATCAGTAGAGGACAGTGTGTGATTGAAGCTAGAGAATATGTACCTGGGTGTAGCAGGGCATCCCTTGTTGTTGGCCTTTTCACTCTCACCCATCTTGTCCATCCATGTTCCACAATTGAAGCGATTTCCTCCATAGACAAAGCCAGTGCTCTGCTCTACTCCTGCTTCCACAGTAAAACCTGGAGCAATGATAAAAGGTATAAGGCTCAGCAGCCTCTCAGATTTTATTTACTGAGATATAGTCACCAAAAATCGCACACTTTGCAGTCAAAAAATCAATCCACAAAGAAACAGTCCAAATCCAACTTTGGAGTGGTTGGAAGTTGACTGAAAAGTCTTGAAGAAGATCTAGAATAATGGAAGGATTAGAATAGATGGATGACTGACCTGGGGTGATGATTTGGAGAAAACACAAGATGGATTAAGGACCTCACTGTTTCACTACTGTGTACGCAAGCTACAAGCTCAGACTGCCATCTGTTACCACACTGCCCAAACAAGCACTCCACATCCCAGAGGCTTATACAGCTCACTTGAGTATTGCCGTGGACTGGTAGCAAATGGGTGAGTGATACATATAGGGGTATGTGGCATAAAGAGTGCCATAATAGGTGTGTGTATTGGACATGATTTCTGTATTTACTTATTTTTTCACACAGTGTATACTGCATTTTAAATAATGTAACCAATATCCATTATATACCATATATACAGTATTTATAATATATAGAAATTTCAGTCTTGAATTCCAATTAAAATTAAACCCTAATGACATCATTATGACTTCATTATTATCATCTATATGAGTGTATTAACACTTAGTCACAGTCATGAATGGATATACCTTCATCGTTGATGTTGTGGTCTGTCTGTAGTTCAGCAGTGCTCTCTCTGAAATGAATCCCCTGCATGTGTCTTTGCATGGCTTCCTGGATCACATCA
Source organism: Coranthus polyacanthus (assembly GCA_037367275.1). Classification (NCBI taxonomy): domain Eukaryota; kingdom Metazoa; phylum Chordata; class Actinopteri; order Kurtiformes; family Apogonidae; genus Coranthus; species Coranthus polyacanthus. The sequence goes on along the minus strand of JAPQRN010022384.1, from coordinate 7,229 downwards.
TAGAGAGGCTGATCCTGAGGGAAAACACAATTTAACATTATGATTGCATTAACTGTGTAGACCAAACTGCTGTGATCTTTGTTGTGACAAACTAATTTTGTTAGTCTCAATATTACTTAGCAAATATTTTTGGGTAAAAGAAATCAGCAGTAGCGTAATTTATGAAATATTTCCATTTTATGCTATTTCAGAGAACATAAAATATCATATTCAAATAAATTTCTGCTCTAGCTCAAGAAAAGAAAGAAATAACAATAAAAAAGTAATCAGTGAGTTATTTAAAGAATTAGTCACAGTCATAAGTAGAAATATACATAGTAAGTCAAATCAAAGTCGTTGTCCAGTTTAGTATAGCTGCCCTTGATTAAAGTGCTGTGGGGATGAAGGACCTTCTGTAAAGTTCAGTCTTGCAGTGCAGTGAGGTCAGTCATCCACTGCAGCTGCTTCTCTGTTTGCTTAGAATGTGGTGAAGAGGATGATCCAAATTGTCCAAGATGTCCTCCATCTTATTCATCTCTACACCACAGTCCTCCGTGAGTCCAGCTTCTCTCCATTCACTGAGCAGCGTTTTCCACCAGTTTGTCCGGCCATCTTGCAGATTTTTGTTTGATGTTGCCTCCCCAGCAGACCACAGCATAAAACAGCATACTTGCCACCAAAGGACCTGAGCCTCCCTAGGAAAAATAGCTAACTCTGTCCCTTTCAATAGAGTGCATCTGTGTTCTTTGACCAGTCCATCTTGTTGTCCAGATGCAAACTGAGATATTTATTTGTTGGTGCCACCTCAATGTCCACGCTAATGTTGACTGGCTGAAGAGGGGGCTTAGAGTTTTGAAAATCCAAAATCATTTCTTTGGTCTTGGAGGCGTTCTGTAGTGGGCAGTTTTTGTCATTAGTGTACCAGAGACACAGGTCTCCAGCTTGACAAATTGTGGCCTTCCTTTCTGGTAGTCTGCGATCCAGGAAACAAAGCTTGAGCTTGTCTCAGAGTATGGAGGGTTGGATCGTGTTGAATGCACTTGAAAAATAAAAGATAAAGTAAAATAATCCACACATAACCACCAGACTCATCCTGGTGAGAATAGGCTCAGTGTAGGATGTACAGGACAGTATCATCCATGTGTTCTTTGTATGCAAATTGCAGGGGGTCCAGCGCTGAGCTATAGTACAGCACAGTCCTTAAGCAGCCTTGAACACACACATTGGGGCCAGCTGCCTTTCCAGGACACAATTTCCCCAGCTACATCCAATATGAACAAACCCTAATCAATATTCAACAAAGACTGGTCATAAATAGTACACAGAGGTAAGTCTCACAAATGTACTGTGTGGTGGGATGTTATCAGACAATTCCAAGTGCCTTTGTCTTGATGTGTGTGACAAGTCAGTGCCATATTGTGTTTTTTTGTGTCTTTCTGTGTAGTCCTTGTTCAGTCCTATGCTGTTACATTTGTCAGGATAGAAGAAATTGGCAATCATACACAATTTTGTAAGAATATTCAAACAATATCATTAGCCATAAAATTTTACCAGTGTGAAACCCAAGGACAAAGCACCTATGCACTGTCACTTCAACGAATTGAATTGAATGCGCATGCAGAGATACCCAGGCTCCAGCCGGCTGAGGCTTAGACACATTAGTAGGGTACATCCTGGAGACGGGACACTTGAGTATGGAGACACCACTGGGTATCAGTGAGTAGTATTCTTGAATACTCTGCAGCCACCACCACACAGCATCCCGGCAGTTGTAGCGTGCATCGGCTCCCCGGCCCAGCTGGTTGGGTATCAGGCCATAGCGCAGTGTGCTTGCGAAAGCCAGAATGATGTTCCTGAGGACAATTACAAAAACATAGTGTTTAGTAGGAAGTGAAAGAGATTTAGTCTTAGATTTAAGAGTATTTTGTTACTCAACCATCCAGCTAGATTTAGAAGTTTCTGTTTAATAACAACAATATAGCTTGGCTCTCCTGTGTTGTGTCATACACTTGTATTTTGTTTCCCCAATTTACAGGTCAGGCATTTCTCACTACACTGACCTTTATAAACTATACTGCCTGACCAAAAAAAAACCTCATCTTCAAGGAAGAAGTGTTGTTGGAAAAAAAACTTGAATGATCGTGATCAGAGATCACTACAACGAACAATGTGAAGAGAACTCAAGGGATTGGGACTAAAGGCTACCAAGCTGTGCAGCCGTAAGAAAACCACTTATTAGTGAGGCTCATCAGAAAGAAAGGCTTGAATTTGCTAGAGAGCATAAAGATTGGACTGCGGAACAATGGAAAAAGGTCATGTGGTCCAGTGAGTCCAGATTGACCCTGTTCCAGAGTGATGGGCGCATCAGGGTGAGATTAGAGGCAGATGCCATCCATCATGCCATCATCACCCATCATGCCTGGTATCTACTGTAGAAGCTTGTAGGGGCATTGTTAGGATCTGGGGTTGCTTCAGTTGGTCAGGTCTAGGTTAAGCAGTTAATTTTTTCTCCCATGGTGGCATGGGCATATTCCAAGATGACAATGCCAGGATTCATCAGACTCAGAGTGGTCCAGGGATCATGAGACATAATTTTCACACATGGATTGACCACCACAGAGTCCAGACCTGAACCCCATTGAGAATCTTTGGGATGTGCAGAAGACTTTATGCAGTGGTCTCACTCTTCCATCATCAATACAAGATATTGGTGAAAAATTAATGCAACTGTGGATGGAAATAAATGTTGTGAAATTACATAACCTTTTTGAAACAAAGCCAAGGCAAATGCAAGCCATAATCAAAACTAAAGGCGGTCCAGCCGTCCAGTTTTTCAGATAATGCTAAAAGAATGACAATGTTGCTGTGTTGATTATTGCTCTCTTTTCTGTCTGTTTCTGTTTTGACAAAGTTTGGGTGGTCAGCCCTACTGATACATCTTCAAGAAACTTAAGTCCATTTGCCTTTGTACAGCACTTAGATATACCATGACCCTGATGACTTAGAATCTTCCCAGACATATATATTTGTGTCTTTAAGCATTAAAACATTACTTCATTGTGGTCTATAACCACAATTTTTCTGCTAAACTACTTTTACATTAAAATAACTTATAGCTTATAGCAATACAACCTATTTTCAGATGCATCCATGACCAACAGCTAATGGCCCCTACTCTTAACTGTAATACCACAAGATGACAGCATAAATATGTTCATTGTGATTACCCTCGAACTATACAAATAATATATTTTTTGGAGTGAATGGGCTCATGATAGCAACAAGGCCATGGTTAAGATCTTGGAACACGGTGGGATTTATGATCAGCAGTACATAAATTGGATTGGAGTCTCTGCCAGACCATTTAGGATAATTTTAGTACCACCAAGTACAAATACCTTTTTTCTTGCATTATCAATATGTGTAAGGGAATTTAAAGAAAAGACCAAGCAGCTCAACAAACACACCAGAGATAAATGTGTCCGTGGAAATCATCATCAACAAGACTAGTCCAATATTTGATTTTGATTAACTTGTTTTGTTTTTCTTCTCATTAAAAAGATGCCAAACACGCTGGGCCTATGAGGATGTTGATTGTGAATGGTTCATCTGCTGTGTTGTGGGTTGTGTGTTGATCTCACCGAGCCTCCAGATGTCTGCCAGTCAGCAACATCAAACCTCTGAGGGCAATGAAGGTGTCACGACCCCAACAACGTACCATTCCTGCACAGGTGTGTGGAAGACCTAAAGTAAAGGAAATCAGCTATCAGCACACAGAAGGAGCACAGGTGACATTGATCCAAAATGACAAGAATTAATTGATGATGTTTGTCAGTTTTCTCCATCATTTAAACACAAAGAGGGAATAGATTTTGTATAGGGCTGTCAAGTGATTAAACAACAACAACAACAACAACAACAACAACAACAACAACCGTAAGTTCAATCAGATGCATCCACTATCCATGCATCATAATTTACTCATGCAGTTCTCTTAATAACTAGTCAGTGGTCCAAAATGTGTTTTGTGAGGTCACAATGACCTTAACCTTTGACCACCAAAATCTAATCAATTCATCCTTGCATCCAAATGAACATTTGTGTCAGATTTTTACGAAATTCCCTCAAGGCTGTAATGAGATATTGCTTTGATAAGAATGGACAGACAAGAGGTCACAGTGACCTTGACCTATGGCCACCAAAATCATTTCAGTTCATCCTTGCTTCGAAGAGTGAATTTTGCGACATTCTGTCAACTTTGGGATATCGGGTTAAAAAATTGCATATTTGCTGTGAGAAGCATTTAAAAATATTCCATATAGGAGCCAAATTTGAATTTTGAAATTAAATATTAATTTCAAAATTCAATTAAATAATGTCTTTTTACTATAAATATCATTATTTATATTTAATCATATTGCTCCTACTGTGAACACAGCATTTAATATATTACGACTTGAAATCTAGTGTGTATAATCTTTGTTGTCTCTGTTATTTGTAATACATGTAGAGCTACATGCATACTGTAAATATAAATCATATAAATCAGGGTCACAAGCAGTTAAGGGCACATTGGAGTGATGCCGACTTCTGACCATATTATGGATTATTTCTAATTATTATATATTTATATAATTTTTGTAAATTATTATAAATTTGCGAGTAATTTCAGCAGCAGCGTTTTGTGTTAGATTATTTTGTGTAACATGATTATTTTTTTGTATGAGGGAGAACATTTTTTTGCCATGTCTTCAAGAGGTCTGACCTCTGAGCTCTCTCTTCAGAGCTTTGTGTTGAGGTGACATTTCAGGCTCAGATAAAATGAAACTTCCTAACTGTAGACATTGTTCATAACGGTGCATCTATCAGCACTTAATGCTTTGTATTACATGTGATCTCTTTTCTTTTTTTTCTTTTCTTTTGTTTAGTTCTACATAGTTGGAGAATCTAGAAAAAGCACAGACCTGCTGCCACTGTCACACAGCACTGCTCCTGCTGGTTGGTGTCTTCATTTAGACGGTGTGGGACATCTTCAAGGTGAGGAGAGAGTGGGGGCAGCACCTGACAGTGGCCCACTCCACACATCTGTAGTGAACCCAGAGCTAGCTGTTTAACCAGACTGGAACCATTCTGAACAAAGCTAAGAAATATGGAGCAGAATGGGCATGGACACATGTTACAAAGCAAATAGTGAGACATTAACAGAGAGTATATGAGAATCATTAAAAGTCTAATTATAATAAACTCATTTCCAGAAAAAGTTGCAACATTTTCTTAAATGCAATGAAAACTAACAGTGGGGATTTGTTAATTTATTTTAACCTTTATTTAACTGACAAAGAAAAGATTGTCAATGTTTTCACTGACCAACTTAATTGTATTTTGTACATATGAACAAATTTTGATTTTGATGCCCGTAACATAATCCAAGTTGGGACAGAGGCATGTTTACCACTGTGTGTCAGGGTTGTAGTCTTTTTTTTGCCCTTTGTTTTCTGGTATTTCTTTTCCCCCTCCCCCTTTCTGTTTGTCTTTCTGTGCATAGCTGCAGCTGAGTGGCATCATCTGCAGTTCTGGTCCATCCCCCAATTACACACCTGCAGACAGACATGTGGATACTGATGCAGCCCCAGGCCATCACAGATGCTGCTTTTTCACCTTTCGCAGATAATAGTCTGGATGGTCTTTTTCATCTTAGGCACATAGAATCCAATGTTGGTTTTTCCATCTTTTGGTGCATCTGAGATAAGATCTGGCCCAGAGAATTCGGCAGTGTTTCTGCACAGAATTGATATTGGGTTTCCTCTTTGTATAATACAGTTTCAGGTTGCGTTTCTGATGTCCTCCCGAGCCCAGCATCATGGTTTATCATGCGATGCTGCCTAAGGGTCAAAGGTCATGCACATTCAACAGTGGTTTCTGCCCTTGACCCATGGAGATTTCCCTGGACTCCCTGAACCCACAATATTATATAATTTAGATGCAGTTTTGTGTGCAAAATATTCTTCAATATTCTTTTTGACCTGGTTGACAAATATCTCACAAAGTTTGGCACAAAGTGTTGAGCTGTGGCTCCCATAAACCCATCCTTGCAAAGAATAAGACTTTGGTGGATGCCCCTTTAATGCCTAATCTTCATCCCCTCACTTGTTCCCATTTATCTGCTAATAAACTTATGTATCAACCCAAAATCTAAACATGGACACAACTCATTTGAAAGTCTTACTCTGAGTCTCACCCACTCAAAGTGAGAATCAGAAAAAACTGTTTTCGTCCACCCGCCCCCTACTCCGAGTTTCCTGAGTTCTTATCTGAATTAGTGCTGAGTACAGATAAAGTCATCATTGTGGGTGACTTTAACATTTATGTTGATGTTGAAAATGACAGCCTTAACACTGCCTTCACTTCAATGTTGAATTTAATTGGCTTCTCTCAGAATGTACATAAACCCACCCACTATTTTAATCATACCCATGACCTTGTCCTGACATATGGCATAGACAACATTTAGTAATATTTCCCCATAACCCTCTGCTGTCTGACCACTTTAATAACCTTTGAATTTACATTAACGGACTGCGCAGTACGGGGAAACAAATTACAGTACCATAGATCTACCTGTTAGATCTGATAAAGCAATTTCCAAATGTAAAGAAATGGTTCCTTTGTCCAACATTGTATTGGCATATGGCATTGAAGTAAATGATAGTTAAGTAACCTTAACTTTACAGCATCACAATTAGACAACATTGGTGACGGCTCTGCAGCCTCATTACGTACAATACTAGACACTGTAGCTCCTCTGAAAAAGGCAGTGACTCATAGATTGAGAGGTCCATGGTATAATTCACAACTCTGCACTTTAAAACAAACATCGTGAAGTCTGGAAAGGATGTGGCACTCCTCTGAATCTCTAGAATTCATATAACTTATAAAAAAGCCCTGCGTAACAAAAAAAAAGCCATACTATTCATCCTTAATAGAGGAAAAGAACAATCCCAGGTTTCTTTTCTGCACTGTTGCCAGACTGACAAAAACTCACAGCTCTGTAGAACCTTCTATTCCTCCAGACCTGACCTCTAACGACTTTATGCACTTTTTACAAATAAAATTACTATTCGGGAAAAAATTCATAACATCCTTCCCCCTACTGTCATAGATGTATCTTCAAATACAATAAGTTCAAAATCTCCTTTTCAATATCTAGACTCGTTCTCTCCTATAGAGCTATCAGAGCTAACCTCAGCAAT
>JAPQRN010022383.1:0-21848 GCA_037367275.1 Coranthus polyacanthus | reverse complement strand
GTGTGTGTGTGTGTGTGTGTGTGTGTGTGTGTGTGTGTGTGTGTGTGTGTGTGTGTGTGTGTGTGTGTGTGTGAACCTGCTACAGTGTAAGCAGCAGTGACCAGTAGCAGTATTCCAGTGGACAGATAGAGATCCCAACCCAATGACACCTGGATAAACAACGCCCCAGAGAAGATATCCGTCTGTTAACACACACATATATATATATAGTTAACATCAGAAAATAATGTACTTGAATTTTTGATGGAAAGTTATTCAGATTTTTTTACATTTTGTGTCTTTTGTCTTACAGATATTTTGGTGAAGATGTAAAGGATTAGTGACAGAACAGACATGTATATGCGTATCCTCTGTCCTCCAAAACGTTTCGCCAGATACTCAGGCATAGTCACCACACCAGCAGAGATGTAGACAGGGATAAAAATCCAACCCAGAGCAACCAGCACCCATGATGCCTGCATAATCATACACACTCAAGTTACAGTTAGTACAAGTTTAGTACTTTTTTTAATTTGTCACAATATTGAATCTATTCAGGACATCAATCTCAGTATTTTACTTGTGAAGTTGAAAAGTAAACTATGTAACATTTCTCGCTTGTGTTAGTAAACAGAAATGTTCAAAAATGGCCCCTCCTCTCCACTCAACAAATGAGGAAGACAAAGTGGTAGTCAAGCGAGCAACAGAGCGAGCAGCAATGGCAAGAAAAAAGCAGTGAAATAGAAAAACTTTTATTTTCACAGTGGTTAGGATCTAAATCACACATTAACACATACACAACATCATAAAACTCTATGGGAATGTTCAAGACAGAATACAACCAAAGCTTCGTCACACGGTGTGTGCAACTGACACGTCTGTATTAGACAGGTGGGTTGAGAGGTGGGTAGGTAGGTGTGTGTCCAGAGTTTGCCCAGAGTTTTGTCTCTCAGACAGAACTGTGCCACACTAAGGCTACGTTCACACTGCCAGTCTTAATGCCCAATTCGGATTTACTGCTCAGATACGATGTTTGTGTTTGATCGTTCACATTATTTTTAAATATGGCCTAAATCAGATTCCAGTGTAAACTGTTCACATCCCTGAACTGACCCACATGGACAAACGAACAATAACAAAGAGTTCAGGCAACCCATTTCGCTGAAAAAACACGTTGGATGCACCCTGTATTGACGGGCGCCACTGTTCCTGTGTCCTGACGTGTACATTAAGCACAGTGGGGTTTCGCACAGTGCACCGGGGCAATTGATGTTACTCACATTCCTGTCATTGCTCCTGAAGACAGCCATGGCAATTATTACAACTGCCGCCATTCGTCCGTCATTCTGCAGGGACTAGCTGATCATCAGTTCTAATATGAAATAATATCTTACTTGTTCATAGTCCACATTATTAGTGCTAGTAATCAGTGCAGGCACTGACAGGTGCTCAAAATAGTTAAATGCCCTATAAACCCAATGCAAAAACCATTACCTTTCACGACTTGTTGTAATAAACATTTTTTTTCACAAAAAAGTATTCAAATGTGCATATTTGAGCACCATAGGAACACACCGACACACAATATTAGCAGAAATTGGAGATCAAAAGTTACCATTACGTACAGCATTAAACATTCGTACATAAGTAATAATCAGTGCCACCAAACATTATTTTGCATAAAGGGTCACATGAATAAAAATCAAAGTGTACAATCCAACACACCCCATGGTTGGATATAACGTCCTGTCTAAGCAGTGTGTAAAAAAATCGACACATCTGAACAGTTGGAAAGGCCAAGTTTAAAATAAGAATTATGAGCGTGGAGCTGCCCATGGTGGTGAAAGACAGTAAACCATGCATGAATGTCGACCTAGAGTGACGTAAAAGTCGCATGAATTCCGATATGACAGTTCAAATTCCGGTCGCATTGCAAAAAAATCCGACCTGTATCTGATTTAGGACCACCTATGTAAGTGACCCAAATCGGATTTGAAAATATAAGATTCAGTGTGATTTGCGCTGTTCACACTGCCATGAACAAATCAGATATGAGTCACAAGTAGGCAAAAAAATCTGATTTGGGTTACTTCAGCTGCAGTGTGAACATTGCCTAAGAATGGTGTGGGTAGAGCTCTTTAAAAACGGAGCAACTCCTGTTACATGGCTGTCTCCTCTGTAATTCTCTTGCTGTAGAATGTTTTGTCTGTCTGCAAGACACAAAACACTACACAGGGCTGAATTACACAAATACACACAGAGTTACACAAACCAGACAGGAAGAGGCATGTGCTTCAGCTGTATTCACTTCAAACCTTGGGACAATGTTACATGAAGATGTGAATTAGAATGTAATCATTTGACGCAATCAATGCATTTTGTTTCTTTGATTTATTGCTTTTTCATGCTAACACTGCTCTCTCAGAACCTGTTACAAGTCATCACAGACTGCTGCTTGGTCATGACCCCTTGGCATTCATTTTCAACATGCAAGGTAACAGACAGAAGTCAATATAAATCCTTAGACGTCGGAAATTGACAACATGGGCCAGGTGACGTAGTTAAGTGTAGGTGGTAATGGTGGAACACTAAGTGTCATGGACTTACACACAGAAGACCAGGGTTCATGTCCTGTTTCATGCTGAGTTTATCTGTATAATGAGACATTTTTAATTGGGCCTTATTCAACAATCAGTGCTTTAATCAGTGAAATGTTTTCAGTTCAGCTATGCCATTAGGACAAATAAAGTGGTTGAGAAGATGGTAAATGGACTTGCATTTTTATAGTGCTTTTTTACCTTGATGGTACTCAAAGCACTTTACAATGTGTCACATTCACCCATTCACCCACACAATTGCCCACACACCAGTGAAACAGCCACTGGGAGCAACTTGGGGTTCAGTGTCTTGCTCAAGGACACTTGTGGACAGGGTCAGGGATCGAACTGCCTTCCAGTTTATGGACAACCTGCTCTACCTCCTGAGCCACAGCCGCCCAAAGAGAAGAAACAGAGCTTAATCAGTCCTCGAACTACTGTCTCTCAGAATTCATTGAATATTATTAGTATTAGTAGTTGTGAATTGCGTTTCTTACATTCCATTCAAATCCACCAACAGCAATGCCTCCGGCTGCTCCTGTTCCAGCAAGACCAATAAACAGACCACTGCCAACATTGCTGGACATGAGAGATGCTCCTATCTGTGAACAAAGATGAACAAGTCACAGTGTGGCCACCAGCTTCCAGTAAAAGTGTTAATATTTCTTTGTATTTTATCACATTGCACAACTTAAATATTTACAGTAATGACACCACACAAAGGCCCTAATTTATCATAGAAACCAGACCAGATTCATGAGCAGAGTGATTCATCGTATCTTGCCAATTCCAGCGCTGATAAATACTATGGCTAAAAACAATCGTCATTCAAATATCACAGCTCTATTTATTCTGCTCCTGCCCCTTGAGTTTACAACATGGAGATACAGAATAAAACCAAGAAGAGAAACTTCTCTGACCTTGAAATAGAAATATAACACCTAGATGAACCAATTAACCTCAAAAGTGGCATCAACAAAAGTCAAAAAACTGCAGCATGGAAAGAAATCAGTGTTGCAGCCAATAGCACTACCGTCAACAGCTGAGATTAGAATATTTCATTACTTCTGTGATATGTAGCCTATTCTAGATATAACAGTAGGAACAGTAGGAACATCAGGTAACCCAGGTTACATCAGGTAACCCAGGTTACCTGATGTACTTCAATATCGAACATAACGCACAGATACACCGCTGTGTTTCAGCTGGATAATGGTAAAAACTTAAAAGCCTAGGCTGTTTTTGCTTCCTGTTCCTATCCTCTTTGTTAATATATTCAGTTCCTGGTCGCAGGGTGCCAGCCAAATGAGTGTGTATGTGGCTCCTAAAACTTTTGGCAAACAGGTGACATGAGGCGTCCAATGTGCTCTCACTGGAGGATTAAAGAATCACTGTAGGGCGCAATTTGTAGCGCCCCGGAACCAATCAGAATAGTTTTTATTTTCTTGTGCTTAACTGCCAAGTGGCCTCGCGTGAGATACAGATAGGAAACAGATGCTTTCAGGATCACAATGAACGTAAAGCAGACGATAAACCTGCTCCAAATCTCACAGGTAACACAGTTATGTCATTTTCAACCCATTACTCCTACTACTCCTCACATTTAGTCTCCTACATCTCTGTGTTTTACACAGGGACTGTAATTTAACAGAATATGAAACCAAACGCTTGTCTATTAGGTTGCATAGCTGACATAGGTCTCCTGCATAGCGTCTATTCTGTGGTCAAGTGGATAAGCAGTCGGCTTTCTCCCTGGGGGACTGGGATTCGAGTCTGGTGAGACACTTAAGGTATTCACTTTTCACTAAAATGCTTGTGTAATTAATTTTTTTAATTAATTAATTTAAGACTTATGACATGTCAGCACAAGCATTATCAACTGAATGAAACATTAAAAAATTTGGCTCTGCACACAAATTCATAACTGCTGTGTTCATATACTCTTTCACCCCCCCAGTCTTGTTTAGCACCAGCTGCCACTTGTTGCGAACTTTCTCTGGTGATCTCAAAATGAAAGAGAAATTAATCGTAACACCAACAACATTGGTAACCCTTTTAATTGAAAACATTTGTGAAAGTTATTTATGTGGGATATTACACAAAGTCAACATAGGTCTTGTCTTAATATTTTATCAACATATTTGTAGGTGATGAAAATGTGGCTGCATATGTTTACATGCCAATCAGAATATAGCAACCAGATTTACTCCACTGCACCACATGTGACTCCAAACTTCTGAACACAAGCTGAGACTTGTGAGATTTGAGCGTAGCCTCCACTCATGATCAGATTCATAAATGACAAACTTCGTGTGGGAATGGCCATACGCGCAGTTTTTGTACGTTCTTTGATAAATGAGGGCCATTGTCTTTATGTTGCATATTTTATTTAGGACAGTTTGTTTTCTCATGTGGATGCCCACATTTTACATAGCATTCTGTCTTATGTTTCTTTAATTTGCAATTTAATGCTTACCTCTACTGTTCAGGCTCTGGTAACTCTTATCTCCATAGTTACTTTTTTGCATTGTAGGAAAATCACTTCTTTCTTAAATTGCCATTAAAGCTCACTAGTTAAGATAAAATAAAGCTGCAGAACAACACTATTTTTAGAAATATCACAGTTACAGTAATCAACTGATTACTGGAGGAAGGAAGGGGTGGATCACAATCAAAACTTTGGATAGAATCATTCCTAAACAAATGTTAAATAATTTGCTTATAGTAATTAAGTAATCTGTTTACAGTGTTCATTTTGGGTATTTTCACATCTGATTCTGGTGCTGTGTGCATTTTCAAATAATGTTGTCTGAACAAAAAAAAAAAAAAACATAAGGTGACAGTGCACCTATGATTAAATTTGCCTCGTTAAGCAGATTGATAATGTGCAGCCACGCGATGCCCCCGTGTTGTGGGGAAAAGGCAGAAGAGTCAGCAGCAAGCCTATGAGAGGTTTTAAAGTGTTCAGTGACATAACTGTCCTGTAAAACAGGTGTAAAAGCAGCAGAACTGTACTGTACTAATGAACAGATATTGACAAAATACATGCAGCATGGATCAGACATGCATAAAATTGAGTAATACACCATCATGCACATTAAGAAGTAAAACATTTGGTACTCACAGGCCACCATGTCATTGAACGGCCAGCCAAGAAGTAGCCCCCCACAGTGTTACGACTGGCTCGCACTGATGACTTAAGAAGAGAGAGAAGTAAGGTTAGCATCTTCTCACTTGCAGTGTGACACATTTCATATCAGATAGATCAGTCAGGTGTGCCATCAAGATAAGTCAGTTTAGGGAGACTAGAATGGAAATGTATCTAGTGAATCAGCTCCCAAAATGCAATCCACAATACTGTGCCCATAACTTATATGCACAGTGCACTAATGGTGAAGCTGTAAATGTAAATAAATTAAGGATTTTTCAGGTCTTACCCAGATTCCAACCACCATTACAAAGATAAAGTAGACCACAACCACAGCGATGTCAGCAGCTTCAAGGCTGAGACCTGTGCTGGGAGGCAGTGCTGTGGTGAACCCAGAAGAGCTTCTGCCTGCATATGGGGAAAAATCAAATTTCAGTGTTGTATTAATTTCTTTGAAACACCCAGAAGAAATAAGATATAATATATGGCCACAAAACAAAAGCTAGTATTGTTCCATAATCACAATGGCCCTTATTTATCAATCTATCATAGAAACGAGCGCAGATTCGTGTCCAGAATCATCTTACGACAGTGTTCATGTGTGATTCATCAACAGTCATATCTTTTCAATTCTGGCATATGAATCATCTGCCGTTGATAAATGTGGCTGCTGAAAACAATCGGCATTTAAATATCATGCCCCTGTTTATTCTGCTCTTGCCCTTTGAGTTTAAAAAATGGAGATACATAATAAAACAAAGAAGAGAAACTTCTCTGACCTCCAAATAGAAAATACAATGTCCAGATGAACCAATTAACCTGAAAAGTGGCATCAACAAAAGTCAATAAACTGCAGCATGGAAAGTAATCATTTCTGGAGCCAATAGCACTACCATCAACAGGTAAACTCCAGCTGAGGTTAGAATATTTAATTTAAACATCTGGTTACCTGATGTACTTCAATATCAACCATAACACACAGACGCACTGCCTTGTTTCAGCTGGATAATGGTAAAAACTTAAAAAGCTAGGCTATTTTTTGTTTACTGTAGTTAACCTATATTGGAGAGCTTATGTTCAGGTTTCAGCTACACAAACTGGTCTGGAGCTGGTCCCACAGAGCCAGGAAATAGTGAGCTGCGGGGGCAGAGTGCATCCTCCACCCTGTGTTGGCGCACCGTGACCCGGACTCTGACACCAGAGGTTCTGAAGAAACAGATGTATGGAGATAAATCGCTCACTACTACCCATTAATGCAACTTTAAAGAGGGAAAAGACAACCTCTAACACTTATGATCACATAAATACATGGCCGTAGGTTTCATTTGAACATTGGGGGTCATTGGATCAAGAAATTAATCATAACAATAAAAACACTGGTAACACTTTTAATGGTACATTTGTTAAAGTTATTTATGTGGGATATGATACAAAGTCAATGCAGGCCTCGTGGTGATAAAACCATATTTTATCATAGGCAACATATTTTTAGGTAATGAATATGTGATACATATGTTTACATGCCACATGTCAAAATATATCAGCCATTTTATTCTGCTGCACCACCTGTCCACCCTGACTCCAAACTTGCGTACATGAGCTGAGACCTGTCGTGAGATTTGAGTCTAGTCTCTGCTTACAATCAGATTGATAAATGCTGAGCTTTGAATGACCATACACCCAGTTTTCTGTCATATGTTCATTTGATAAATGAGGACCATTATGTCCATACATTGTTGAGGGTTTGTAATTGCAATGATTGCGACAGATTGGTGTGACACCAATATTCTGAACAATTGGAAAGCATTGTCTCAGCTTTTCTTTTTCTCTATTATTGCCACGACCTGCGTTTGTTATGTCTGACAAATAGGCATCTGTTCTATTTTCTAAATAACATGTTGCACTATGATGCTTGACACGTGCCTCAAAGGCAGCTGGTGTGGCTATTCCAATCTGTTAACATGGACAACGAAATGAAAATCAACAGGTAATGCAACTGTCACGCACCCAGGGTAACCAGTGTGTTCCAGACCTAAGTCTTATAAGGCGGGTTGCTTCGTGGATCAAACTTGTCCTTGTCAAAGTCGCTGAGATTCTTACATTGCCCTTTTTGCCTGCTTCCAACAGATCCACTTTGTGGACTAAATGTTCACTTGCTACCCAATATATCCCATTGTTATGTTTCAGGTCCCTTCAGAAAATCACTTAAGTGAGTTGGATAATGGTATATAATGGCATTTTTTTTCTACATAAGTGCATCACAATTTTAGATATTGTCTAATATTGTCTAACTGTCTACCATAGAAAACACGTTGAATAAAGTTTGTACTTTGAATTAACATGTGTTCATTGTAGTTGGAAAAGTACTTACTAACGCTGACACATGCTTGTTTTTGAACAGCCTTATTAAGCTTTTGAATAAGATTACAGGCTAGGATCAGATAAACATGTACAACATATAAAGGAATGGGGTGGCACCGTAGTGCAGTGATTAGCACTGCCATCTCACAGCAAGAAGGTTGTGGGTTCAAACTCAGAGCTAGCTAGAGTTTGTGTGGAGCTTGCTTGTCCTCCCATGCCTCCTCCAGGTACTCAGTCAACAGTCTGACCAATCTGTCGCAACAGTCTATTCTCTCTTCTCAATTTTTTGACTGTCTTGGTCTGGGGTTGTGTCAGTGTCCTTGGCAAAGGTCATTTACACTTCTGGGATGCACTATTAATGCTGAAACGTACATTGAGATTTTGGAGCAACACATGCTGCCTTTAAGATAACTTTTCCATGGAAGCCCAAGTACATTTCAATAGAACAATACAAAACCGCATTCGGGATACATTACAAAGGCCTGGCTGAGGAAGAAAATCAGTGTGGGTGCTGGACTTGCCTGAAGCAGCACTTGTCCCCAATAAAGAATTTGTGACAACTACTGTTGCACACTAAGACTTGTTTGCAGGAAGAATGGGACAAAATTTCCCCTGAAACACTTCATCACTTGGTGTCTTCAGTCCATGAATGTCTTTTAAGTGTTATGAAAACAAATGACAACATTACAAAGAGGTTAATGCTTTACCGTGAAATGTGTCTCGAATATGTTTCAAGCCTGAATGTGAGCAATGGATGATGGTGTAGTCCACATAAACCAAGACCAAGTCATGACTGATACTAGAGTGTACCAAGACTGAGACAAGACCAAGACTTTGAAGGACTGAGACCAAGTCAAGAACAGAACCAAGGCAGGGCGAAACACGGTTAAAATTGTACAATGTAACAGGGCCATAAATTAATGTGGCAATAAAAGCAAGCTGGTCATCAATCAATAAAGGTTAACACAAACAAAAGACAAAATGGCACTGCACCAGTAGCAGCGTGGCAAAAGAAATCCTAAAAAAGAAACAAAATTGAGACAAAGTATTAACTATAAGCTAACAGAGATGTATGTGGACAAAACAAATACTGTGGAAACTGTTCATATTGATTACATTTGTCCAGGTCAAATGGATCACTATAAGTGGTTATCATTATAACCGGACTGTTAATTTGCCAGTTGTCTGTATTTGTCTGTAATTTTATAGTGATAATGGGGTTTATACACCTCAAGCTAATTGTAGTGGTAAATAAAGACACATTTAGATAGATATTCTATACTATGCCTATTGCATTACACATGTATGTTGCTGTAACTGCATGAAATACACGCTATCTCTAATTGAATAACAAGTGTCACAGGTTTTCCCTTGTAGCAGCTCGTAGTTATGGTTCAAAGCAGTTTAAGTTTTGTGCTCTTTTTTGACTTTTTTCAGAGTTTATAGTGGAATATTGAAAAGAATCTTCATTTCTACATTTCAACAATATTTCAAATTTAAGCCATTTCAGCTAAATTCAGCCACGATTCAGCTGCAGTTCAGCGCATTCATTGCGCATTCATTGCGCTGAACTGCAATTCAGCTCTCAGCAATGACACACAATCTCCTCAGAGTTTGCAATTTTTCAACTTTCTATTGTTTTTCATGAAGAGAACATGATTTTTAAGTCCAGGTAGCCCCAACATCACCTATGAAAAGACAGAAAATGAACACTATAAGCGGACTACTTGATCACTATAAGCAAATTATTTAAACAGCATTTGTATGGCAATGATTCTGTTCCAGGGTTTTTTATCCATATAAGCAGTTGATCACGATAACCTTGATTACTATAAGCAGTTTCCAGTGTAGTACTAAACAAAAAGTAAGATAAAACAATACAGACAAGACAGACACCAGGCAAAATGGGACAATAATAAAAATACAATAATTCAAGATAAAACAGTGTAGAATAACAGACATCTAAATGGTAAAAAGACACGATAGTCCAAGAAAAGTGAAACAATGAGGTTAAGATTACTAAAACAAGACAGAATTACTAGAGAAACAAGACAGAATTACTAAGTAGACAAGGCAGTAGATTCTGCAGGGAGTGGTGGCCACTTGAACAGGCCTGCACACCATGGAGCTGCCTAAAGAGGTGCACAAAAAATAAAATTACAATCAAAATAATTTATTTATACACACCGGATATCAATGGTGTGGCCTCTCTGCGGGGGGATGAGGAGCGCAACATGTGCGGTCACTTGCGGCAGCGATCAGAGAGCTGAGAGGGAAAACCAGCCTTTTACCAGGACGCAAGAGGTTTAAATACAGCAGCTACCTCAGTACTAGAGTGAAGCTGACTCAAGCAGGCCGAAAGGTCAAGCGATTGATTTTTGGAGGAAGTTCAAGCAGGAAGTTCAGCCACACTGAAAGCAGAGGAGACGGTCAATGTAATGTGCGCCGGGTAACTACTGCAGTCAAAGTGAGCCGGCAATCGGGAAGTCCGCAGCTAAAAGTTTGTTGCGCATCTATTCTAGAAGTTACAGTAGTGGCGAAAATGGACACTTAATAACTGAACCGGTTCAAGTAAAATGCCAAGTAAAACACTATAATTTTAAAAGTCATGATAAAATGCTGGAATACTCCCTGGAAACATTAACATTAGCAATTTAGCATTAGCAATTTCATTAGCAATCTAGGGCTTAGTTAATTTCCTCATATTCAAAGACTCTTAAAAACTTTTTCTTAAGAAGTTACCAGATACTTTCAATGGATCAGTTTTCAGAGTGACCCAGACTACAGACTATGAACTCTGGTAACCTCTAAAGAAAAAGATTTTATGAGAGTTTGAAATTCAGAAAATGAACTAATGCACTTTGAATTTTCAAGGAACTTTAGGCTTAATTTATTAACAATTTTAACAGTAATAAGACTTGAAAATTGTCAAACGGCTCATTTGACTGCAGTGGGTAACCGGTGATGTATTAGCTAGCCAAAATATTTACCTTTAATGCTGAGGGAGATCGGTACCAGGAGCACAGGATGCCACTGTAAAATGCTGAGTCTGACACCTCCAACACACTGGAGCACATGCCACACCAACACACACGCAAGATTGGAGCAGAAGGAAGTGGCTGATGGGTTCACACTGGCCCATATACAGTATATATAGCTGTGATGCACAGCGTTGCCTACTAATTGAGATGCAAGTAGACAGGTAGGGGGTGCGGAAGCCCATCCTGCTACAAAATGCATTATAGAAAAAACGTTTTTAAAATGACCATGACCAAACCAGTTAACATAACAAAAATCTGAAAATAACTATCACCTCTAAGGTGAATGACCTTCTAAAAGGGTAGATTTTTATTTTTATTTTAAGTTTCCAGTGTGTAAGCCAAATAAAGAGTTAGCAAAATGTTTTACATCCAAAAGAAAAGTTTGATTTATTTGTTAACATCAGAGTGATTTGAAGATTTTTATTTCGAACAGTGCAGCAAAAATTCAGTGATCTCCCTGCAGTTGTGGTCTTGACCAATCTTGAAATATCCAAATCCTCTTTGTCCAAGGCCAACACATGACTGAGTAAAAATACAGTTGACACCAAGAGAACAAGACTTTCAAGAAGTGGTCCTGATACTAAAGACTAAGACTCTAGGAATAGATGTACGTAAATATACAAATAGAAGTCAACCAAACATGAAATACAGTGTGTTCATACTAGTACTGAATAATGAAGGTCAAAGCAAACTTTACCATTACTGCCTTATTTTCTTAATTTGCATTTACCATATTGTGCCAACTATTTCTTATTTGGGGCTATACTTGAACCATTCCTAGAAGTCCTAGAAAGCTGGATATAATATTTTGTGCAGTACACCTTGAACTTTTTTATATTGGTCCACTGACTGATTTAAGTTTCAGTAGGATCAAAGTTTTGGAAGCTACAAGCTTTTGTTAAAACTTGAAATGAAAAATTGTGCTATGCAAACCTTAGACACAACCAGTACCTAGGTGCTGGTATCTTTGGCAGTGCCCCTTGATAGTGGTTATATTCTCTTCCTGTTAAAACCTGTTTCCTGGTGAGGAATGTGCAGTGGATACAGTGGAGTGTTAATGATTAACACTCTCATTACACTGGGTACTTTGTACCTACACAGCAACTCCCAAAAGCCTGATGCAAACATTCCTTAGGTGTTGTCAATACATCTGGATCTCACTGGTCATCTGTGTGTACAACAAATCACTGGCCCTATTCAGACCTGACCTTAACATGCATTTTTGGTGATGCATCAGTCGTGATCACTTCTGATCAGATCTCACCTCTCCACTCTCTATGCAAATAAGTGGCAGTGGTAAATACAGACAGGTGTAGATATATATTCTATACTCTACCTCTTACATTACACATGTATGTTGCTGTAACTGTGTGAAATACCTGTTATCTCCAACTCTGAATAACAAGTGTCAAAGGGGTTTTCCCTCGTAGCAGCTCGCAGTTACGATTCAAATGATATGACATGAACACAGCATTAGCTTAGACTTTAGAGTTTCCTCCAGCAGATCCCAGTGGAGTATCTTACACACAGAAATTCAATTAAATTCAATTAAATTTTATTTATATAGACCAATATCACAAATCAAAGCTTCACCTCAAAGGGCTTTACAGTCCGTACAAGATACAACACCTTCTGTCCTTAGACCCTCGATTCGAGTGAGGAAAAACTGCCCAAAAAAAAGGTAAAAAGTTAACTCCACTTTTGTGAATGCAATTCACACAGTTCTCAGGAACACCTTGTTTTTTTTAGGGAGGGATACATTTATTAGAGTTTGGTGGTCAAAGGTCAAGGTTGCTGTGACCTTACAGAACTAGTTTCACACACATGTAATAGGATAAATTGATGAAGTGGTGTCATTTTATATCCAGAAGGTCAACTTCACTGTGACAGTAATTTTCTTTTTAGCATAGATGTCACTGGTTATGGTTATGGTGGAAGACTAAAGTTTGTGGACTTAAACAGCAGAGACCAGAGCTTGTGCCCCATTTCGTGCTGTTTATTTTTGCGTTTTCTCTCTTTCTTATTTTAACTCTTCCCTCAAATTTTTGTCCTAACCCTAACCCTGACCCTTCTCCTAACCAAGTTATTATTGTTAAACCTAACCAAACCATAACAATGTCATTGTCTGAATGTCTGATGGACTACCCCGTGTGTTGAAATGACCAAGTGGACCAAGTGCCAAGTTGGGATTGACAATGTATAGTAACAACACAAAAACAATCACTAGATGAAGAAAAAAGCATTGGACAGAGTAAATTGGATAAGAACACTATATAACACACCAATTTCCACTTGCACCACTAATGGGTTTACATCACAAAGTTTCACATTGCCCAAGGGCACCAGACAAGGATGCCCACTCCCTCCCATACTTTTTGCCATTTTCATTAAACCCTTTGCTTGTGCCATGATGACCAAAACATCATAGGTAGAGTTTGGTAATCATGATCCATGGTCTGAATTACAGTTTTCTCACCTCTTATACAGTGTTTTCCCCTTAGTTTTGTCTGAATTCTTAAGTTGTGGGTGATGGCTTTTTGTTGCTGTTATCTGACTAGAAACTGTTTTTTTGCATGATTTTGGATCACCATTATTGTAATATTTTATATTTATTATATATACAGCATATTTATTTTATATATCATCTAGATGATGAAGAGTCCACATTTTCCTGACTGTACATACACCTGTTTCCTTTAATTACCTAGACTAGCTAATCTGTCCCAATGGAGTTAATGAATTAAACATGTTTTTACATGCTGATGTAACTCTAAAGCACCTGCGTAAATCACAGTGCATGTCAGAGTTCAAAAGCCAGACCGGCAGATCACGGACTTACTTCACTGAAGTCATTATTTTCTTCAGCATCAACAAAACAACACATTACTACCTATCTACAAATTAAAGAGGACTACTGATACTCAGGCCATTTAAAATGCATGTCTGCTGAGTAAGAAAGTTTTGAAAGTGCTGTTATTTATAATTTTTAATGACACAATCTGTATGATCGCTCTGAATTCATTTGCCAAATTAAGATATCTAAGATTGTGAGATCTCCCAGCCCTATTTGCAGTGAAGAGAAACAGGAAATGTGTGAAGAGAGAGTATGTGATGCAGCAAATGGACTTGGGTCAGAATCTAACTCAGGCCACTGCAGTAATGCTGGTATATTAATATTCAAGAACAATCCTGCTTGTACTGCATTACTAATCTACAGTGTATTACTGTTACATTTTGACAATGACATCAGGACTTTCCTGGGTGAAGATGCCAGTAAATTTAGTTACATCGCTCAAATATTTTTCCCCCAAGGCTTTCGCACAATCAAGTTTACTTAAGTTCTTAAAAAATATGACTGTTGGTGAAATGTCCATGGAGACAGCTTGCCCATTTCTAAGTCAGCAAATTAACTATTTTTAGATTGCACCATAACATGTTTGTCTCATTTAAGTTTTGTTGACTGCCTTTACTGTGTTTCTCTTTCCTTGTTCATGTCGTCATTGCTGTAAAATGCTGCAAAATCTACTGAGATGTCATAATAAACAAAGCTTGGCATTGTTTGAGCAGCACCTATGAGCATAAATCAAAATAAAAGACTGTTCAAACCTGTAGTGGTGGCAGACATAGTGTTTCTAATTATCCAGATCCAGTTGACTCTTTAGACACTCAATTCTTCAAATTTTCTCCTTGTGTGAGTTGTCCTGGTTCTTTCACAGCAAATCAAAACTGACAGAAGTATGTGAGGCCAACCTTTAGCTTAATCATTAATCAGTTTGTTGTCAAGACAGGCAAACTTTACTGGCTAGCTTTTATTACAAGGCAAGAAGACAGAACATGGTCTAAGTCAACAGGTAAATACAGTATGTACTGTACAGTATTGGCTTAATATGATACAGCTGAAATTCACACTTGCATAAGCAGAGTTTCCAGTTTATGAAACTGTTTACATTGGGGATGTGCTGTTTAGTCACATTTTGGCTACTACTGTATATTCACATTAGGTCACTGATTACTGCGTATTTGTTTTCTCCTCACTCAATTGGGGAGAAAAAGGGCTATTTAAACATGATATTAAACATATTAATATTGCAAAAATGTATCTGAAATACCCCTGAAGGATTCAGATATTCAGGAATCAAAATAACACCTGATATCAATAAGATAGTATGCACCAACTATGACCCCGTTTTAAAAAGTGTGTCAGATTATTTATAGAAATGGAATACACTACATATCTCAATGAGAGGATGAATTAATATCATTAAAATGTCCATCTTGCCAAAGTTTTTATATTTTATTATATATTTATATCTATTGCACTCCCTCTTCCTACCACCTTTTTTTCTACATTGCAGAAAAAATTTACAAGATTCATAAGGAATAATAAACGCCCAAGGTTACGTCTTTCTCTATTATACCTTCCTTATGAATGTGGTAGGCTTAATCTGCCCAACATGAAACTCTATTACTGGGCTGCCCAACTTAGTGTGGCCACACAATACTTCTATGCTACTGGGGCCTCATTCTGGGTACATATAGAAAACTAGTCATTAACATTATTGGTAATGTTAATGTTAGCTATATCTCAATTCAGCACAAACTAAAATACTTAATAAAAACACTCAAAACTCCCTTCTTAGAAATTCTATATCTGTCTGGCACCATGCTCACACCTTTTTAAATGAATCTCTCAAGCTATCGTGTTTTTTACCCATTTGGAGGAATTATGATTTCAAACAAGGAAGAGCTGACATGGGTTTTAAAGGTTGGAGAGACAAGGGCTTAAGTAAAATAAAGAACCTTCTTCCAAAGGATTCCTCTAAAGAAGGCCCCCTGGTCTTCTTCGATGGATGAGGTGGCAAGATGACCCATCTCTTCCACCTCATCCTGGTCCCTCTTGTCACTTTCCTCATCCTCAAAGTCCGGAGGAGACCCAGTGGGGAGGTTGGCCGGAGCAGGTTGGTTGGGGTGCCACGAATGGAAGTCCCAGACGAGGGTTGGGTCAAGGATGAAGCGAGATGGGACCCAGGATCTTTCTTCGGGTCCATATCCTTCCCAGTCGACTAGATATTGTAGGCCCCATCTCTGGCGACGAGAGTGGATGAGGCGGTGGACCGAGTAGGCGGGTTCACCGTCAATGAGGCGAGGCGGTGGAGGTGCAGGAGTCGGCGGAACCTGGGGTCTTTCTCAAACTGGCTTGACCTTGGAGATGTGGAATGAATCCTCATGGACCGAGGGAGTTGTAGTTTGACTGCCACTGATCTTGGAAATGGTGAACAGGCCCACAAACCGGGGTGCCAGCTTGCGCAACTCCACCCGTAGGGGCAGATCTTTAGCCACACCTTCTGGCCGACTTGATATTTGCATGGTGGCCCACCAGAACCTTTGCTGGACAACCTCCATGGTCCGGTTGATCCCATCTAGCTTGAGTTTATCCCTTTAGGTTAATTTATGTTTTTGTTTCCAGTTAATTGTTAGGCTTTTTCCTTTCAAATTCAACCTTTTTGTTTGTTTACCTTAACCAGAAAAACATACCATTCAAATACAGTAACACACTTGTTTGCTTGTCTCTGGTTCTGAGATCAAAAAGTGTCCTACTTCCACCACCAATTTGACACTATTGGTTCCTGGAAATATCTGTGAGAGCAAATACAAGCTGTTTCAGCTTGGATTTCCACTCTCCACCCCCTGGTATTCCAGGGGGGTGTGAATTGCATAGTGGTCACTTGCTTGTAAGCAAAGGTTTCCAACAGCAAAAATGGCATCTGCACAGGATGTTATGGACGAGGATTCCTTTTACAGTGTATTGGCTGACTCGGATAGTCAGCCAGGGTATTTATTTGAGCCGAAGAAATGCAGCAAAGAGAGGAAGAAGAATATATCCTGCGAAGAGTGGCCGCGGCAGCAGCTGCATCAGCCCTGCAAGAGGATACAAGTGGCAGTGACCATCCACAAACTCAGCTGCTGAGAACAAACAGCAAGTGGTGGTGCCTTTGCTCTAAATGCCCTCCGATGCCAACAGAAACGGAATCACTCTGCTGCTACGAGTTTCATCATGGGTTGTTTCTGTTGGACGCTGTGTGTGCCTGACAATGCATGAAAGTTTTACTGCTCACTTGGACAGAGGTGTGCTGGAGACCTTCTTCAGGATCCCAAAGCTAAACTAGAAAACACAACCAAAACCACCAGGACCAAGGAGACAAATGACAACTGAGTGAGTAATGTTATTTTTGTCACGTAATGCTACGTTTTGCCCGATGTAGTGTTGTTAATTGTGCAGCGATGATGTGAAGATGAAGAAGGAGTCTTGCTTGCATATGAAAGTTTATTACAAATAAGCACAGTATCAAACAGGCACCATGGAGAACCCGAAGCCAATATGGAATTCTCTGAATATCAATGTCTTTGTCCTCATATATATATGCTGGTTGTTTTTGACAAATAGGGCAAGAACATCTGGTTCTGATCTGAGGGTGCCCCTCTGACCTATTCCCAAACTAAGGGAGCCCCTTCTCTATACAGTACCCAGATATCCTACACTTCAAGGCCTCTGAGAATATAATACATGTATAAATATACCAAACTCATGCAATCATATAGTAGGTGAAAGTTCAAATGGCACAATACAGACAGTGCACAGTACAGTTCATAAAGGTGTTATCATAATTCAATTTTTAACTTATTAATGACTTATGACTAGCCTAAAAACACACTAGATACCACATTTCCTCCTTTTCAAGGCCTGATAAAGTCTTGAAAAATAAAAGAATAGCACAGACATGATTACTATTGTAATTAAAAACAACAGTTCCTCCCATAGTTGCTTACTAAAGCATAACCTTAGCAGTATAGTAAATTTATGGAGTGTAAGAGTGAAAAAAACTGTCTGGCAGCTATCTTTCCTGAATTATCCATCAAACAATCTAGACAGGAAAATTATCTGCCTTAGGCAACCACATATAGTACTCCAATCCAATTAAAAAAGAAAGAAGGAGGAAAAATACTTATGCATAACTATAGCTTAAGTAAATACATATGAAAACCTCAGAAAATAAAATTCAGGCTGGTCAACCCATCGAACCTTCCAATGGACCTTACCCTGTCTATTCCCCCTTTTCCTAAACGTCAAAGAAAAAGAAACATCTGAGGTCTCAATGCATTTACCCAAATACCAGAGAACATTCTCTTTGGACATTTACATCAAACTAAATACTACTCATGCAATAATAAAAGCTCAAAGGTTAAACCAGACTATCGTATATCATTTAGATTATAGGATGTCCTTTATCAATATCAAAGATTAATTAATAATTAACAAAATCAATACCATGTAAATGTATGTGAGAGAAACATAAAAACACATCACACTGTATCTCTTCATAAGCGTTGATTCTCCATGTAGTGTTGATGATGTTTTAAACCTAGACATTTATCACAATGTTCTTGTTCAGGGCCCTTCTGTTCAATTTTCATTGTCCATGTTGGAATGGCTGAATCTCTTCAGAACGTCAGGGTCCCCAATAGTCTCTCATAGTACTCTTTCTCCAATGCTGTTCTATGAAGAAAGAAAAAAAAAGACCAGTAGTAATATGTTTGCAAAAACAACAGATACAAAAATTAAACATCAAATACAGATTAATACATTATAAGAAGATTTGAAATTCTATAAATAGATGTGAAATTCACCATATCATACTTTCACATTATTCATTATTCCCAGTTATATATAACATTTTCCATTTCCATTCCCTTTCGGTCACACCACACCAATAAACACCACTAAAGAATGCAACTTATATCAGGAATAGATAGCTAAACCTATCTGTAACATAGGCGTCTGCCTTACATTTATTACTCCCTCAATAATAAATATATATGTCACCTTTACAAATTTTATAGACATCAAAGATATCCTCACTATTTTATTAATAATGATTGCCCTTGTCACAACTTCATCTGTAGAATTTCCAGAAGTGACAAATGTAAAAGTTGCCAGTTAACTGTTATAACTCTCTATCCAATAATTTTATAATCAAACGAATTTCTAACTCAATATCACCATTTTATCTACAGTCTCCTTCCCATTATCTAAGAATATTCAATCTGGAAGTCATCACCTGTTTATGACCTCTCTTACATGAAAACCTTGCAACAGACTGAGCATCAACCCTCAAACTATCACATAAAACTAAAGATGAAGTCATTTAATTCTACAGACATTTCCATGCAATGCAAACTTCCAACATTCCAACATCCAAGAATTATATCTGCAGTCGAACATGGGTGATTTTTTGAGATATTTATTTTCTTGTCTTTTATCTATTCCATGTATATTTTCTTCTGAATTAATGAGGTTATCTGTTAATCTTCTGCCTGTTTTGCTTACGTATCTTTTGATCTGCCTTGTATGTCAATACAAGCACCTGCATTGTTTTAATTACATCTGGGTTAAAGGTCCCTTCCAAAGGCCATGGTTGCATAATATCCGGCCAACATTTAGACCATTTTTCAGATATTTTTGCTATACCTTTAACTAAAGGGTTATTCTTCTGTACTATTTCAACAGAAGTAATTAATTTAGAAGTTTTAATGTCCACCTTTGACATTGTAATGATTCCCTTATGGCTCTTTTTGTAAAATAAGATATAGTAAGAATTAGTTAAAATTATTTAAATTATTTCCCGTCATTATTATTTATTTATTTTTGATTAATTAATTTATTTGTTTATTTTATTTTTATTTTATTTTATTTATTTTCCAATTCAAATTGTTTACATACCACTATTCTGCCACAACCAATTAAAAAATCCCAAAAACTTTGCGAACTCCAAAGGAATCAGGAATCACACTTTTACAATTCACAACCGTGTCTATATTAAACAATTACATTCCATTAATTAATGAAATGCATTAACTGGTCAGTCTGTTGCCATGCTTCATTTCTCAATGTCCACAGCATATAATGACTTATGCATGTGCAACAAATGAATGTACTGCATTACCCCAAAATTGCATGTGCATCATCAATAATAATTTCTAATCAAGTGTACATTTAAATGCAAGTTTTTGTCAAAAGAGTTTGTGGATAAAATCACAATGGCCTTAGATCAAATTTGATCCAGGGGCTGCACTTCCTTGTCAGCAGGCCTCAATCAGCTGATTCACTGGCCAGTTGCTGTCTCCTCCTTTCTCCTCCTCAAATTCTCACACACCATAGGTGAATACAGGGAAAAACAGACAAGAGTTTAGTACCTTATGAACCCACTTGGTCCTTACAAAGAATTCAATGTAATTTTACATGCCTTATCTGTCAACATACAGGTGTTCTATCACAGATGTTTTCCTCCTAAACATCAAAATATAATTTCATACAATACATAAATCTTAAGTTATTTTACTCTGTTAACTTCCCAAATCCTTAAACTGCACTTTCTACCCACAGGCTGTATTTCACAGCACTCCTTCCACTTGCTCTAACCTTCTTTGCACATTTCACATTTCACAACTAGAGAAGGGAGGAAGCAATTCTAGGTTGAAACAATTACTGAACTAAAGAGGTTTAAAGCAAATTAAATTGAAACGGTTTATGTTCATGGTTGGTTGTGAAATGTGTATTATGGTAACAATTTATGTTTATGTCTACTATTCATTTTATTTTATATAAATAAACTGGTATACCCCCCATATGGGGTATCCCCCTAGCTCCACCTCTCAAAATCAGCCACAACTTCCAGTCTATTCCAACCTTCAAGAGGTGCACATCGACAAGGCACCAGTCTCAAACACTCACAGACTTACTAAAAGACTCCCAAACAGAAAGAGGAAAAAGATTCCCCATGCTTATGCACAAAGATTCTCCTCAATATCTCTTCCTTTTCTCTCCAAGAGTTATAAACATCCTTCTTAGGGGTTCATATATTTTAGCAGATTCACAAACATCTCCTTATTAAGACTCATATATTTTCAGAATATTTTCATATATATTCAGAATAAAAATCCACACTCTCATAAACAAAAATACAGAACTTACTCACAAAATAGAACACACAGCAAATTCAATATCATCTTCAAGAACACAGACAGCATTCCATCCCAAATTCTCATAGTCGACTCATTCATACAGTCCTATAGCATGCTTTTCTGCCACACCCTTATCTTTTCTCTTTTCTTCTAAAAATGTATGCTACCTTTGAGGCATAGAAATTGAAAATTGACAAATGACAAGCTGTTTCTAGTATTGTTCATCAACATTACACGAGTGTAGCCAGCAATTGAATTTTGACACTATACCCCCAGTTACTTATCCTTTTAAGAACTGACCTGAAATTCACTTAGTGATTTTCCAGGATTTTGGCCCATCTAAGATCACCTCGTTCTAGGGCTTTTGTCCAAATCTGCAGCTTTTCTTTTTCCCTTTAACGTTATTGTCTATTCCTTTAGACTATTCCTTTTCTTCCTTTTTTCCTGTTTATTCTTCTCTTTTTCCTTGTCTCTTTTACTCTTTACTTCTTTTTTTCTCTTTACTCATTTAACTCTTATTTCTTTGTCTCTTTACTCTTCTTTTTCTCTTTACTCATTTAACTCATATTTCTTTGTCTCTTTACTCTGTCCTCTTTATCATTCAACATATCTCTGGCATCCAGTACATCTGTGAGGAACCTGGGAGTTGTGCTTGACCAGGACTTATCATTTAACACGCATATTAAACTAATATCTAGGACA
>JAPQRN010022382.1:0-11911 GCA_037367275.1 Coranthus polyacanthus | reverse complement strand
ACTGTCTTCTAGACCATACCGTCCTCCACTAATAATCATTTTAGTACAGAACCAGTGTAATTAAAGTACTTATGGGTGATGATGCCACGTCCACTTGCGTGCAGTGCAGAACAGTTTACTGCTGCTGTCATGAACATCAGGGATCATCTCGGTCTTTAGCAGTAATGATGACGGTAACGTTGATGACGGTAAATGTCTCAATGATTGGTCATATTTGTGGAGGAGATGTGGTGCAAGGTGCAGAATTCAAGGGGACTGGTTGAGTGTTGAGTTGTTGCGACATCGTGCAGGGACAGTTGATGTGTTTTTAGTGATCGGCCCGCTTTAACCTGCAGGAGTTTGTGTAACGTGTTGTTTGACTGAAGACGTGCAGTATCTGTGTGGATGTAGACGTGGTTTTACACAGATGCTTTGATTCAGTTCATTATGAAACTGGTCAAATGACGCATGGAGGTAATGAATGAAAAGGTCGTCCAGCGTCTCTTACCGTCGATGGGGGTGATGTAGTCGGACAGGTGGGCCCCCGCCGTGGCCCCGGCGCCCTGCATGAGCAGCTCGCTGTAGGGGCTCCGGTGGCTGGCCATCAGGTGGTAATACTCAGCTGGACTGGCCCCGGGCGGAGGAGGAGGGAGTCCGAACAACCCGCGGTCTTTTAAATGCTCATGAGCCACTGAAACGACAAAACATCCAACCTCAAAATGTCACAAAAACCACTTCAGAGTCCTTCTACCCATCCATACCTCCATCCACCCTCTGGACACTGTACCTTTCATCATTCTCTCATTATATGACCCTCTTGTATTATGATTCGATGTATTCTGTTCTTTTATGATTTGATTTTCCTCTGGATGTTCCATTTATTTACATAAATAAACTTGTCTTGATCACCTACTTATATTTAAATGCATATTGCACTTGTGAAGCAACCAGCTCTTTATTTTTCTTCTTCTTCAGAAGAAAAAAGGCTCAACTTTGATAGATTTTTCAAGATTTGATGCTTTTCTTTGTCATATTTGACTCTAAACGTTTACATTTTATGAACAAACGTTAAACATTTTTAAAAACCTGACTTGAAAATCTTTCTCACTGTTTTCTTTCTGTTCTCATGTGAATCCTTTATACTTTGACCTCATTGAACCTGTAAAAACATTCATAAAAACTTTGATATATTTTAAGGGGAATTCAGATCCAACTGTAACTTTCCAACATTAATCTAATAAACCTTGCGTATGTTGTTATGATGAGATTTAATTAAAGCTGAAAAGTCCAGGTGACGACAGGGTTTTGTGGAAAAGTAAAGGTCACCTGGAAGACGTAAAAGCCGACGGCCTCGTGTTTTTAACAAGCCATTTGTCCCTCCTCCCTCTCCATCCTTCTCCCTTCGCCGTTATCGCGGCGCTGCTTATTTAAGTTTAAAAGCATGGCCACATTACCGCTGACAGACTGTAAAAGAAGATTTATATCCCGTCCGGACTCGCCGCTCCAATCTGTTATTGTAATTCAGCGGCAGAGAAGGAGTTGTCGTCGGTGGTGGTTTAGTATTCACCAGCAGCAGGGTTTCTCTTTTATCAATTCCCACAGATTTCTTTTAAAACTGTGGATTCAAAGCTCCTGAAGCAACAGGTCACGAAAGACGCTGATCCTGAATCCTCAAGATTTCACTGAGAGGTGTTTACGCTGCAGGACGTTGATTTTAAAGTCATTTTTCTACCGTTTGAATCATTTTTCAACCAAAAAGACTCAGCTGAGCAGGTTTTAGCTTCTTACATGTAAAGATTTGATGCTTTTCTTCATTAAATCTTATATTTTCTGCAACTTGACACATGAGTTTAGGCTGAAGGAAAATGTTTGTGGACGTTTCACGAACAGACATTTTCAGAAACA
Organism: Coranthus polyacanthus; assembly: GCA_037367275.1. Classification (NCBI taxonomy): domain Eukaryota; kingdom Metazoa; phylum Chordata; class Actinopteri; order Kurtiformes; family Apogonidae; genus Coranthus; species Coranthus polyacanthus. Next base: position 10,027 of record JAPQRN010022382.1, on the reverse strand, counting down.
TGATCTGACATGAAAATCCAGTGTTTTTCTACTGGTGCAAAGAGAGACCTGGATGAATCTCAGGAGTCTGAAGTAGAAGAAAGAGAAACTGTCTTTGTTTTCTCACTTTTCACTAATTTTTTCCTTTTCTACTTTGACTTCACTGAACCTGTAAGAGTCAAATGAAACGGTCTTTGTTGCCTTCACTTCAGGGGAATGTGCACTTTGATATATTTTAAGAGGAAACCACCAGTCTAAGTCAGAGTCGGGGCTTTGAATTCCCTCTGGGACTCCTCCAACATGTCTCTAAATCTTCTCAACAGATGAAAAACAAATTGAGGAGACTTGAGTGTCTTATTCTAGCATGTGGACGAAACTTCAGAGACACAAAAACAAGAAACGTGGACAGAGATGAGGAATAACAAAGCTTAATAACAAAGCTTAACAAAGCTTGTGGATTTTTCAGTTAAACGTGGTGTATTTTATCAGAATAAACTGATTATGGACAAAAAACCCCAGATTTTGATCAGTGTTTGATCAGTAGGACGAGGTTTAGAGACGTTAAAGAAGATGAGATTAAGATCGTGACATTTTGAATCCTTTATGGACACTTCCCTAAAGGATCAGCACCTTCTGCAGACTTTACCTGAGGGGATTACCCATAATTCATAGTGTTACGACGTTAAACTCGGGGTTATCGGGGGAAGCCCTGAATCGTTAAAAGAGGTAAAAAGCATTTACAAAGAAACACGTTATGAACAAGGATTTAAGATGATTCATAGAAACGTTGAACCAGGTTTATGATACTGAAGGACGTCACCTGGTCCATGTCGTCTAAGGACTTACATCGACTTCTATCTGGTTCCCTGTGCATTGAAAACTGACGCTATAGCGTTATTCGTACTCGTGAAAGATAATCTTGTTGCTGCTTAAATCAGCTCAATATTAACTAGAATATCTGATTAAGACAAAGTTAGATGCTGTAGACGGTCTTGGGTGGAGCTTTAGGTTCCTCTGACAAGGAACATTTCACACTTTTCAACAAAACATATTAAGTTTTGTATCACTTTGGATCCTTGTTATTACCATACCTGTTGTGTACAAAATCTAGAGCAAATAATAAGCAACCTCCAAAAATCTTGAGTTCATTGAGTTGGTTTGGATGCTCTGCATTCGTTTGACCTTCATTTGGTGGTTTAGATGCTGCACTCAAGTCTTATAATGGTAGGGAAACATTATTACTTTCTAATGAAGAACATGCTTGATAAGATGCTTCTTCCTGTTGGTTGTGAGTTTGTCGTGTGAAGCGGCGTCGTGGACTTACGCTCCGCGGGGCTCAGGCCTCTGGCCGCTGAGATCATGGACAGCGTGGGGCTGCTATGAACCGAGCGTAGGTAGTGCTCCATGTGGGGGCTGACGTACGGGTGAGGCGGGCTGAAGGGGGAGTCGCCGGTCGCCACGGCGGCGGGAGAGAGGCGGATCAGGGAGATGTCGGAGATGACGGGGCTGCCGGTCAAACCTGCAGGACTGAAGCAACACGGAGAGGAACGTTTGAGTCAGTTCAACACGTACCTTCTTAAAACATAGGTTTAATCAAACACAAACAAGAGGAATCACAACCATGGAACCAAATGACAAAAGAAACTGAGAAAACTTCATTCTGAACTGACAGAACATCTCCAATTTTTACTGAAAATGAAAGCACACGTCATAGCATTTATGTGTTTTACACTTTCATTGTAAAAGATAAGATTTATGAGAATGATTGAAGTTCTTTTGTTCATTTTGATTTAATGTTATGAAAGTCAGCGTATGTTAAACGAACAAAATTATAAAGAAAATCATCAAAATAATCAAAAAGTAATTGAAAAAATGAACAGAATACTCAACAAATGGTCGACCCAGTAAAAAAGATTCAGTGACCCATTTTGGTTCGCGACCCTCAGTTTGAGAAAGGCAGATCTACTGTGAAGATCCTGCAGCTGGACTTGAACATGTCTTCACACTTGACAAACTGGTCCACGTTCACACCTGATCCTCTGAGACCAGGTCTGACTCGGGTCTGACTCGGGTCTGACTCAGGTCCTCTTTGATCCGGGACAGACTGACGGGGTGAGAACCGGGTCTCGGGGAGGGGTATCACACAAACCCCTCCCGTCGACTCTGACTCGTCGTATTAAACATGCGTTAGATCTGTTTCAGTCTGACTGAATATGATGTTGAAAACTTTAAACCTGTTGAAGGAGAAACGTATTGGGCTTTGTTGTCACGGCAACGAGGTTCTTCAAGTAGTTTCACGTGAATCTAACTGACATGGTATGAAATGGACAAGAGCGTTATTCATGTTTTATATTATTAGTAACATTTACTCACAGCTGATCTCAAACCAGCTGAACAAGCTCCTTCTGTGTTTGAACCTTTACAAAGTGTTGATTTTCAACTGTTCGGTTTCACTTCGTCTAACTGTAGAGTTTGAAGTGTTGCTCGACCGATGTGTGAATACTCTTTCATACTATTTTACTATGAAGATAGTGTGTTTTGCTGTTTATTGGCCTGCACTAAACCCCCCAAATGAACAAAAATGAACCAAATAATCAACAAAAGGAAAAAAAATGAACAAAATTATCAACGGAATGAATGAAAATGATCCAAATCATTTTCTGTCTCGTCTTACATTCATTTTACTCTGAAATAACTTTGGAACAAAGCAGAAAATCACTGTTTTTGCAGATTTGCAACATAAACCTGAGTTAAATCTAACTGAACTCATGTTTTCTCTTCAAAATCTGGACATTGTCTCGATATGTGGGATAAAAACACTGTGACGTCCATCAGTGGGTTCAGCCTGGTCAGATTAGTGAAGTAAAGTATAGTGTCACATATGAAAAATAGGAATAAAAAATGAAATTAAAACATCGCTTCATATTTGAGAAAAATCTCATCTCAATCTCATTAATGTCCACATTGTTTATTAAATTAAAGCCATAAAGTGTCAGAAACTTCTTTCTCTAAAACCCAGAGAAACACAAATGATGCAGATTAAAGTCGATGCTGCTGAACGCTCCTCGGTTTGACGATGAATAAGTCACTCCAGCCTCTTACCTGTTTCATAAAAACACAACCTCCATCATCCAACAAAGGCTTCATCAGCTCGCAGCCAAACAGTCGGATTGCATCACGAGCGCGATGATGTTTTTCTTTAAAGATGTGATTTTTCCACACCAACCCGTAATCATCCCCTCAGTTTGTCTGAATAATTCACGTATCATCGTGTAACGGCCTGAAGGTGAGCTCCGTCTGTCTTTGAATCAGACTGAGAGGGTTTGTTTACCCTGATAACAAGCTCACATTCCTCCGACCGAACCGGAGTCTGTCTTTATTCTGCCTCTAATGCTTTGTTGAAACCACCGCCTCATAAACAACAAACATATGCAACATCGTCCGCATCCCATCGTCAGTCGGATTCTACAAGATACCCAGTGGTTGGAGCTAGTTCTCTAGTAGCAGAAGAAGTGATCACGACGAGTTGAAGAAAATGTCCACACATACGTGTAACATCCACATTTCTCAATACGTTGGAAGGTTTTAACAGTTCAAGGCTCTTTCCAACAAACTGTAACCTAAAACACGCTCAAATCAGATTTTACACCTGACTTCGTTCTGATTTCTGGTTGTTTACGTTCCACAAATCCAGTTTAAAATGAAGCCAAACACCACATCGGACCGGTATACCGAATGCTACCACTAGGTGCCGCACTCGACTCAGCAGACGCTCCGGAGTGGAACGTAATGGGTCTGAACGAGCCCATGAATGAGAATGTAGCGACTCCAGTCCACATGGTGGCGCTGATGCACCTCTACGCCACAGTAAATAATGGGATGTTGTGTTGAGGTATCTGAGCAGCGATGGAGGCAGGATATTTACTCACACGTGTTACAGTTTCCATGTTTCTTCGTCTAGGTTTTTCGGCTTCACATCCGACACGATGCCGTATCGGTGCGGTTTTATTTTTCTTTGAGACTAAGTTTGCCATGTCTCCTCTGGACGTCGAGATTCAAACATTTTATTCTGGCGATGGGGTTGCAAAGCTCGAACCATGGATGGACATGTAGAAATAGTGATGAAATACGGCATTTGCGTTAGTTTCATCTGTCTGTATGAAAAGTGTTGTAATCATTATGTGCTGATTGTGTAACTGAGCAGGAGTTTGATCGTTATGGGGGTTAGATGTGCAGAAGTCCTCGTGCATTCTGCTGCGTGTGTTGGAAGTCTTCTTCTTTCTGTTGTTACCGAGTGTTTTTTCCTCATGAATGTGTGTGTTTGCGTGTGTTTGCGTGTGTTTGCGTGTGCGTGACTTGCTTCTCGGCGACACCAGAGATGAATTACAGTGTGACAGTGAGTCTCGTCTCCGGTGTCGGGCTCAGGGAGCTCTCTGATTTAGATAAATCACGTCGGCTGGATAAACTCCCACCGTAGGTTTATGAGTCTGCTGCATGAAGCGGACGCCTCAAACTTAACAGGCAACAAACCCCTCCCCCCGTCCCCGTCCCCGTCCTCGTCCCCGTCCCACCAACCGGCTTCCTCCTGCAGCCGCATGCAGAGGAACACCTGACCTACATACAAACAAACAGATCACGGAGCTGCAAATCATGGCCTCCTTAAAGTCACTTCATCATCCCATCCTCCGTTTGTCTCGTCCACCAACATTTTCTGTGCAAGAACTTTCCGAGTTTCTGCAGCAAGGCTGGATTTTTCATTCACTTTTTCAATTTGTTGTCGCGCACATTATCACCACGCGAGAAACTTCTCATATTTACCACAATATACCTCTGAGAGTATTTTGTCATCGTTATAGTTATAGTTATAGTTTTGAATGTTTTACCTCCAGATTTCTGGAATGTTTCTGGAAGTGTTTGTCATGTTCATAAAGAACAGTTTAAAAACAGACATTTTGCCGTTTCCGTCGTCTTGTTGAATCATAGCTCAGATTGCACTCATTTATTTTCATTTAAAATAAAGAAAATTAATAAAAATAAGCACTTAATCCCAAAATCAGGGCCTGAAGGTGTGCTTTTGCTACGTCTTGTTTCTTCTCTTACGTTTCCATCTTGTTACGTCTTTAACAAATAAACACAAATAACTGTCCGGCTTCTTCAACTTTCACTCAGTAAAACCAGCTGGATGGAAACACACCTATTGATCATCATCTCAGTCGATCAGAAAAACAGTAATACTTTCTATCAGAATAAATTCACATTCACACAAGTTTTACAATCTTTTGAAACAAAAACAAAGCTTAAACATGTACTTGTCGAGCCGCAACATGAGCACAAATGGTCACAAAAGACGAGAAAAACCAAGATGGCGGCGAACGAACCAGTGACGTCAATGGATTTCGCTCTTCTTACAGGACTTGTCTCTCTGTAAGTACTCTCTGGACTTTGTTGAGGTTCGAGGGCCTCCGTCGTCGTGGTTACAGTAATAAACGAACCAGACGTGGACAGGAAACCGAAAACAAAGAGTGTAGAAGCAAAGAGGAGAAACTGTTGGACTGGACGACAGAAAAGAGTCAGAGATTAGAGGAAAAAGACCAAACTGTGGAGCTTTTTGAGAACCGCTTTCAGTCCAAAATGGTGGAAAAGTTGCTTTGTTGCTGCGTGATTCTGCTGCAGTGAAACCATCCATTAAGTTTCAGTTCTTCGGTTAAAGACCATCACGTTCAGATTACAGAGCCACCGTAACCATCGCTTTTTGTAAAAAAGAGCGTCGTTCGGCCTCGACGACAGACCCAGAGGTTTGTGTAAAAGACTTCCTGCTGTTCCCGTGATCCTCAAACACACATCAATCAACACAAAAATCAAGGATAAAGTTCCAGCGGAGGCAGAAGTGTGTCGTCACGAGGAGGAAGTTTTCTTTCCTCTGCCTTCCTACCTACCTACCTTTCCTCCGCCGCCGCCTCACTGTCATTTTTCCAGGAAGAAAAAGCGCCGTCTGTATCCGGCGGAAGAAAAAAAGCCGCTTCCCCTCTGCTGCTTTTTATGACAGGCTTGACAAAATAACCAGCCCTCTCATTATGGTATATGCAAACAATGATAAAGGGGACGGCGTGGAGATGTCATGTTAGACAATCAAGGAGGGGACCTCTGACACGCTGCCACGGCTGGATAATAAAGTGCCGCACCAGGCGACAAATGACACCGCACTTAATTTGCTGTGCAATGTTCCTGTAATTAGGTGAATTTGGCACAGGCAGGGGGGAGCGACAGCTAGATCAAGGTCTTGATGAATTAGGGGTCCACTGTCAAGATCAAATCACATTAATCAAGGTGGCCGAGTCCGCGGACAGCCGCCCCGCCTCCCCTCCCCCGGCCTCCACTTTCCCAGCCGCCGTGATGAATAGCCCTGCTTCGTCCAGGCGCGAAGTATGCATCACCATCAAATCTGTGAATTTAAATGGAAGAGCACTATTTGGAGAATTCTATTGACTTTTTTGTCCCGGCGCCAGTTTTCCTTTTGTGATAAAGTAACTCGGTTTCCAAGTGTGCCACGGACGCCGGATCCAACCCACATGTGTTAACGCACACGTGACCGAGAGAACACGTTTAGACTCACAGGTTGATTCGCAAAGATCACGCACAACTTGAATCCACTTCCTGACGCTCTTTATTTCCTCTTTACATCGTCCTGAGCTCAGAACTTCTGTTAGAACTTCAAGAGTTTCGCTTGGGTTCATTCAGTTAACTTTGTTCGTTTTAATCCTGGAGGAAAAACTCATTTTACAAGAAAAAAGTAAGACTATTATTAAGAGTAAAGTGCTAATATTTAGAGAATAAATTATAATATCAGGAAAAAATGTCACAAGAAAAAAGTCATACTATCGGGAGTAAAGTTTGAATATTTTGAGAAAAAAATTCTAGTATCATGAGAATAAAGTCACAATAAGTAAAGTAAAGATGTAATATTTTGAGAATAAGTGAAATTATGAGAAAAAGGTCAAAATATTATGCGTAAAATCTAAATATTTCCAGAATAAAAGTGTAATATCACCAGAAAAAAAGTCATATTATGAGTAAAAGTTTAATATCGTGAGAATAAAAGTGTAATATTTTGAGAATGAAGTCACTTCTCTGTTAGTTTTGCGACTTTAAAATCCATTTAGCTGAAATTGAACGTGACGTCAGTGCTTCTCCTTTGACTCGTGTTGTTGTGGTTCTGCTGTTACTTCGGGATGTGTTCAGACGGGTTCGAGCTCTGCTTGAGGTGAATTTCCACCGTGTTTCCGTCCAGTTGAATTTCCCACAGGAGAATGAATGGGATGGCGTGTTTTCCCGAAGCGCCGGCGTCGCCACCAGCGCAGCAGCGCGTGCAGCCTGCACTGCGACCTCTACACTCTGGTAGTTTAATTATCCCAGTAGCTGGAGGGCAACATGCTGCACCACACAGATTAGCTCCACAACAAGCCATTAATGAATATAAAGAGGTGGTGGACGCTGGCGGGACGGGGGAGGGGGCGGGCTCTACTACGGCGTCTGTGATTGATCCGGTCGCGTTGATCGCTGCTAATGGAGCTGGAAACATTCAGTCAGTTTGTCATCTTTATTCATCACAGGTGGAAAGTCATCGAGTACGTTTAGTCACGTTCGAATCTGAGCTGCTTTACTCGTCTATTTAAAGATTGTACTTTTTACTCACTACGTTAGTCTGACGTTACAGACGTGGGAAACATATTTTACATGAGACGACGACTTCCTTTTACCTCCACAAATATCTGTTCTTTCTGCTGCTCAGACTTTTACAACAGGCTTTAGTTTTAATGCATTTGATTTCAACCTAAACGGATGAAAAGGACGCGTAGATGGATTAGTGAATATATCACAAGCTGAAAAGACGTAAAAGAGACGAAAAGGATGTAGAAGGTGGAAGAAGATGAAAACGTAAAAAGACACAATATAAAAGATGAAAACAATGTAAAAGATGTAGAAGTCATGAATTCTGCTGCTGCAACTTACTGTTCTGTTGCGACACAGCCTTTAATGCTAACGCGCTGTCGTTTTTCTGTGGTTATTTATGTGGCGTTGGAGGAGGAGTTCTGTCGACTGTCATGGTCCGTCATGGATCCACCACTTCTGAGCCGCACAAAAAACTCAAACCAAACTGATGAAAACCAGTTTGTCTACATAACTCACAGTTTTCTGACATGTTTAATGTGTTTAGAAACAAGTCTCTGAATCGACGTGATGCATAAGACGTGAGTTGACATTGACTCGTTGTGATAAAACGTGTTGCTCAGCGGCTCCTCGGCAGAGCTTTCACTTTCCTCACTGTGAACTTCACACTGACTTCTAGAAGCATCCGAGTGTTTGATCCCCAGACGGTTTGAGCCCACGTAATCAAACCCGATCGGAAACAAGGACCGCAGAGGGGAAATTCACAACCAACATTGATTATTCACTTTGGAAGTCAGCGTGTTGTCATCTGCTTTTGATACTGAAGTTGGCGAACGCTCAGCTCTCATCATGCAAATCCTCCAGAGTTAAAGAAGAAAAACCCGCTCCGCGCTCAACAGTAGTAACCGAAGAGGAAATAACCATTTGCATCAAAAAGATCTGATGCTTGGAGTCACTTCAGCTGCAGGAATGGAACTTGGCAAATATTTCCCCAAAAGAAAAAGGTCCACTTACCTGTGCATGGCGTGGAGCGCGTGGGGTTCGTAGTGGTATCGTCCCTCGTGATGGCGCATGTCAATGGGGATCGGCGTGTGGAAGGTGGGGAAGATGTGGTGGGGAGCTGCGAAGAAGAAGAAGAAGAAGAAGAAGAAGAGAGTTAGACCAGGGAGGGAGGGAGACGAGACTTCAAAAAAAGAGATTTCAAAGGCAAAAGGGCTACAATAAAGCAAGATGAATTTCACAGCAAGCTGAGCACTTTCGTGTAAAATATTGGCACTATCACACAAGAGAAGTGGAATTAATAAATAATCAAAGTCGTCCTAAGAAATCCTACATCTTGAACATAAAAGATATCCAACCGGGCTTTTGACAAAGACCTGCAGCTAGACGCTCTTTGAACTAGACGGGATGATGGACTGTGTGGAGGGAAGCTTCAGCCCCGACTCAAAGCGGGACTGACAGCGCTGGGAAAAGCCTTCCTGCTCTCGCCTTCTTCATCCAAACAGCACAGCCTGGCTCACACAACACACTGTAAACATTTAACTGTGGATTTAAGGCTGTAATTACTCTCTCAAGCGCTGAGTTTGTGTTTCTAGGTTGAAGAGTCTCCAGAGGTGGCTCGAGTAGATGTGGATTCCTGACTTTTCTGAGTCGTCAAGGTGGGAAAAATGAACCTGCAGCTACATATTTAGGAATATTAAACATTGTGAGCGACAATGAAGCAACTCCATGCCTTTATGTCTGATAAATACGTTGATGTTTCAGAGGTTTCAGATTGAGACCTAAAAAATACATTCGTCTCCTTGGGATCCACTTTTACAAAAGGACGTCATGAATGATGTCATAATGTCGACATTTTTACTGACAGCTGGGTTTCAAAGCTGGAGGTGGTGGTTTGCAGTGACCTGTTAACATCCAGCAGATCAGGTTTGAACTGTTTTAGCCACAAGCTAAACACAGAAAGTAGAGGATGATCCCTTTCAAATGAAGCCTTCTGTTGAACCCTGACCTGCCTGAAAACCCCGCGGGGTCAGGGTTAGGGTTCCATGAAACTAAAGATGCCAAAAGGTTAGAGTTTCAAAAAGTCTAAAAACCAATAATCAGAATTTTAGGCCCTGAAATGTTGTTACAAGATGAAAACAATGAAAGAAGATGAAAACGGCGTAAAAAGACGGAAACTATGTAACGAGATGAAAACGACGTAAAAATGAAACAATGTAACGAGACGAAAACGACGTAAAAATGAAACAATGTAACGAGACGAAAACCACGTAAAAATGAAACAATGTAACGAGACGAAAACCACGTAAAAATGAAACAATGTAACGAGACGAAAACCACGTAAAAATGAAACAATGTAACGAGACGAAAACGACGTAAA
>JAPQRN010022381.1:2424-21897 GCA_037367275.1 Coranthus polyacanthus | reverse complement strand
GGCGGATGCTGGGGTGGGGGTGGGGGTGGTGGGGGCTTAAAGAGCTGCCAGCAGCGATGCAATGCAGCAGTGGCGTTCTTAGCTTTTAAATATACTGCCAAATTGGAGGCTGTGTTCAGTAGATGGCTTGTGAAAAGAGAGGCATATCACGGGTGTACGCAGCAGCTCAGCTCAGCTCGAGATGCCTGCCCCTGAACCGGTTCTGGTAAACTTTACCGTCATTCTGTTAACATTACGGAGCATTGACTACAGCCTTAACAACTGTAAGAGCAGCTCATGAACAGCTGAGAACTTGTGATAGGATTGTTTTCAACATCTAAATATCACTCTTATTTTGAATTTCTAGACACACCTACGCATCTAATTAAAGAGGTACTTTGAACAAATTAATTTGAAAAACAATGCATCAGCTGCTTTAAGTGTGGAGTTTGCCTTCAGTTTACAAAAATACAGAGGACAGAACTACAGGAAACGTGGACAAACACATGCAACGGAGCACAGCACTGGACATGTTTTTTCCTCTGCTGGTCTGAAAAGTAGTGGTGGAAACAGCTTGGTGAGAAAAGCTTTTCAGAGCATTTTAGGATCAAAATCTCCTGGGCACAGCTGGAGACCGAACGTTTTAACTTGACATGTTATGACATGGGACTGTACACATGCACACACACTCTGATGCACTCTGAAGCAACTTAGTCATTTATACACTTGCAAGCTTGAGTACATAAACACCTGGGCTACATGATGTACATTTTGCTTCTTTATGCATTTTTTAACTGGTGATACATCATGTGATCGTGGTAACGCAAACGCCATATGCGTTTCTCCAACGCTGATTGAGCACAAAGCAGAACTGCATTTTCAAACACATTCAAAAAGCTTCTCATTGCATCATAACACTGTTTAGACTCTGAACCCAAACGGCATCAGTCAAAGAGGCAGGGATCGTAATCCTGCTACGATGCTGACAAGAGGTGCAGAAAAATAACAGCAGAGTAATCGAAGTGGGTCACTTATCGTCAGGTCTGAGTCATCGGCGAGTTTCAGTTTAACAGGTGAAGCTTCTCTCTCTCATCGTAACATCCATCAGTGCACAGTGGATTGTTTGGTTTATTGTTGCTTTACCTCCATCTGGAGTCACTGCGGCCGCTTCATGGACACTTAACTGACTTCACAGTAGTACCTGGTGCTTGACTGCTTTGTTAAGTTTTTTTTCTTCTGTTTTTTTCAACAAGTGAGGAGCAGCTTTCTTGTTCTGGTCTTGTTAAAGTAAAATGACATTTGCATAAGACAACAAGAAGCCTCCCGTCTTGCACAGTTAATACTGGTGTGACCTTTTCACTTGAATTCGTATACTTTAAGTGGTACTTCTGACTGATTATTTTAATATTATGACTAATAGCATTTTTCATGTGCACTATGTACACTGTAGAAAATGAGACTAGGTTGAAGGGGCTAAAGGTAAGGTGAATTAAACATTTAAATCATTTCTTGATTGGAATGTTCGCTCAGTTAGGGTTAGCTGAAGACGTGTAAGGCCAAAACGCTTGTATTAGACTACATCTGACTGGGAACACCCTCTAGTTTCTCTGTTTAGAATCTCAAGTACATTAGCTCAAACATGGCTCAAACCCTAACCCTTAAATAGGTTGACCTGGTGGAGCAAGCACAGACGTCCGAATCAACATCTCTGCGATTTTGGAGTGATTCACAAAGTTTCTTCTTTCCTCCGCACATTTACTCAGACCAAAATGAAAGTTTAAAAAGGGTTTTTGGTGCAAATTCAGGAGGCACAATACAGCATAGAGACTCATTCACTGAAAGAGCAAACTTAAATCCAGTGCATCCGTGCAGTAAGGAACTTGTTTCTACCAAACTCAACAGTTACCTGTACATGGTAGCCTATTAATAGTGTATGATATAGTGATAATGTCAGTAAATTCAAATAAAAAAAAGACTCCGCTCATCCCGTACGAATGTGCTGTATGAAACACAGATGTCGGGGGGTTTGTTTCTAAATGAGCGGAGGTCCCCAGGTTACACTAGTCCCATGCAAACAGGGCTACAGTTGGGGAACATGGTCATTTTTAAGGTATGTATGTTACGACCTGTTCGCAAATTGGAAATCCAAATGCGATGAACACATGCAAATTTCTTCACATATTTTAGACAAGATTTAACCTTAAAGTCTGTACTGGTTACTTTACACTTTGCATTACTTTCCTTTCAGTTAATTCTATGTGACTGGAGCAGCATGTGGCTCGGTTCCTGCCAGCTTCTGCCTGTTGTGAATGTGTTTCATAGCTCTCTGCGCTTGCGGACATGATGCTTTGCATTTGGCACGCATTCTTTTAGAGCACATGAGCACGTGCGGACACATAGTTTTAGTCTTTTTACGTGTGTGCAGAAAATGTGAGCGCCGGAGTATGAGAGCTGTTTGGTGGCTTTCTTTGCTTGCTCAGCTCTCTCCGGTGACTTCCAACCATGCAGGGTGAGGCTGCGGTCAGCAAGGTCTGCTCAGCCCGAGGGCAGTGACGACCCCTGACGGAGATCCAACCAGCTGCATCACCACCAATGCAACTGCACTTTCACACGCAACTACATGAGCATTCATATGCTTATGCTCGCAAACAAACATGTATGCATCTACCACACACAACAGGGTCATATGTTGTAACAAAGCTGCAGTGATGTAATTGCTACATAATAGGCCTTGGGCAATAAGCACCGACCCTCCAGACATCAAGGCTTAGAGTTGTTCTTAGAAGCAAAATATTGGCAAAATTAAATCTAATTAAATAAGAATAAATCTATTGCTTTTTTAAATAATTTTGCAAAGAACACTGTGTCATGCTGCCCTTGATACAGAGGTCAAAGTGATGAAAACTGAAACGCAAACAAGAAAACTGCTGTAAATCGTTGAGATACTCTAGGAAGCAATGGATGTTGTGTAAATAATACGCTTTCCTGCATTTGACTACCAAATCGTAGACCCAGGGAACGCGCTCGGACTGACGAGCTTAACATATGCCCGACCTAGAGGACTGCGATGATGAGACGATTAGCGGTGCATGTAATGTTGATGGACACAGGATGTCAGTGTGAGACGAGCCAGGAGCTGGATGACAACTTTATGATCCTGCTGTCACCAGTGTTAACAACAGTTCACTCATGCAGGGCAACAAACAGCAGACATGTGCCATAATAATATAGAAAAAAAAGTCACAGAACAGCCTTAAGGCCAAAGGGGCATATTACATAGCATTCACTTTAATGATTATGCAGGAATAATGCATGTTTTGTCAATTTTCTTTTTACAAAGGGACTATAATTAAATGTCAGATGTCAGTGAACAGACGTTCCAAGACACAATAATCAGCTGGATGACGGCTGACTCACACAGGCCAAGACACAAAGCAGACTAAAGTAAATCAACACAGTAAATAGCTTAGTGTTAGCGACAACATTATGTTCTGTATACAACTATGGGCTGCTTTATCACTGTCCATGAACTGTCAACACTACAGATGCCTGCCAGTTTTACAGGAAGCTACTTATTGCACCTTTGTCATAAATTCATCATATCACCAGTGTCTAAACAACACAAATCGCCAATAAGAAATCAACTATCTGCACTAAGGATCAGTTAATATAGTATATGTGCAAATCTCACCCAGGTAAATTAAGTGATTCTTGTACATAAAGATGATTCAAGTGACTGAAATTCCATCACAACTTTTTTCTGCCATCTTTTGTCTCTCAGCTCAGCTAACAAGCCATCCACGTTAGGACGGAGAATATTTACAATATGCAAGTTATTTTATATCTTCTCATGGTTTAGTTAAGTCTTCGACATTTCTAAAAGCACAAAATTGGACTGTTTATTTTTCATTTACATTACTGACATAAGAGCACTTCTAGCATGAGTAGCTAGGCTAATTCTCACATTAGGTTTATCCATCTAGACATGCAGTTAACACCATTAATTCCAGGTCTTCACAGCAAGAAATTTCTTTAATTTTGGTTAAAGATGATGATTTTTATTATATTTTGATCAACAAAAGAGTGATTTCATTTTTTACATGTTCATTTATCACTTTTTCTTCACATTTTATCACAAAACAATCAATCAATCAATCAGGTATCACAGAATGTCGAAATCCATTGTGTGTCCGTCTGTCTGTTTGACTATGGAGGACGAACAGAGAATGAACATACATTAGGTCCAGGGACCATAACACCGTTTATGTACACACACAAACGTCTTCTCTCTTCTCACTGTGTGCAGCTGTTACAAACTACTTGCTTCTGGCTGTGATCATTGCACACAGGAATACTGCATTTCCAGGAGCAACTGGTGGCTTTGCGATCATGAATGTGGAAATGAAGTTCATAAATGAAGATAATACTTACATGTATGTTGCTGTGTAAAAATGACCTCCTGGGTGGTGAGACTGCTGGCATCGGATGTGTCAGTGCGACAGTAAATGTAGACTTGACAGTCACAGTTGGTAAGAATCAATGGTTCCTGGGGCTAACGCTTGAGATTCCATAGGAAACGTTTGGGGTCATTTTTGACTCCGCTTATGGAAAAGTCGGGTAGTGATACAAAAGCTGCAATTTCTTAAAATGAACGAAAATAAAAAAAATTTAAAAATGCAACGGCGTCATGTCACAAACATGTTTTATGAGGAATACCTGGAATATGAAAATATAAATACTTTTAATTTCAAAGATTTTGAAGAATGACAACCCTTGGCGTCGTTTTTGACCTCACTTATGCATCTAAGGGTTAAAATAAAATTAAAGGCTTAGCCAACAGTAGCAGTGTTTCCCTAGATCCCAACTGGAAATGCAGTGTAATAAATGTTTAGTTTAAAATCCTAGAGTTTTCACACTGAAACCAAACAGTTTTGTGACTGTGCGTCGCTGTTTGAAAGAAGAAAGACGCAGCAGCAAAACAGAGCAAACATAAAACTGTGAATAAAAAGCTGAATTGAGAATGAAAGGAGTGTAGGTACATCCGTCCTGGTTGTCACCTCCTGACAGTGAGCCTGTCTGTTTGCTACGCATTGCACACAAACTCCCTATTGTTTGTTAATGAGTAGCTTACACATCAATTATAAAACAGCGCATGCTGAGCTTAGCCACAGCTGGTGCTGAAAGCCCGTATGAATCCGGTATCACTACAAAGAAAATGTGAAGAAAAATAGGCAAAGCTCTAGAAAAAAGAAGCTCTGACATGAAAGAAAAATAATAGGATGTTTTGAGTCACACAGTGTGTGAGAACGGGATACCAAGACAAATAACATATTAGAAAATGACTTTCACACAGTAGCAATCAACAAATTCAAATGAAGTGTTTTCATGAGACAAAAACCCTTCTCTCTCCATCAAAATGCTTATGAAGTTAACTAGAGCACACGCTTGTCTAAAGGCGTGTTAGATCCTGCATGGGTGTGCAGCCTATTTACATCTGTGGGAATTTCAAAGACTAGATTCAAGATTAGATAAATACAAAAACGAATCCCATAGGGGACTTAAGTGTGCAGCTTAATACAACGTAAGAGTTACACAAGCGCTGGATTTATCTCAACAACATGAGAGACAGATGAGTCCTGCAGGGAAATGCCCCAAAGCGTCTTATTTTGATGTTTAAGTGATGAAAGGGAGCAACAAAAGAAGTCTGATGACATCCTACAAAACAACAAAGGCATGAGGAGGAGGTCAGGATGGATGTATGGGTAAAGTAATGGAATTCAACACAGGAGGCTGCTTTTTGTTTCCTATTTTGAACTGATTCATGTTGTTTCCTCTATGACCGTTAACTGCGAGTTTCTTATTAAACCATGACTTTAAGTACTTATTTTAACCCCATCCACGATCTTTCTGTAAACCTAAACCAAGTCGTCGTTGTCCCTAATCCCAACCAAATGCCATGTCTTTGTCTGTGTTTGAAACGGTCTACTAGTCTAGTATGTAGTGTGTGAACAAACTGAAAATCTGTAGTAAGATACCTGGATGTGTGTAAGTACATAAAACGTTTTCCTACAATATTTCCTACGAATGAGTATTTGCTGCAAAAAATATCATGTTCTTGTCGTTTGAATCATTCACATGAGCTAATCAGTAGCTAACGCTGGTAGAGACGGACACCGGCAACTAATACGATCAAACAATTTCTACGTAATGTAAACTTCTGCAAAGGTCTGCAACCAGCTGACAGGCTGTTGTATCCATGGTGATAACCTTCGTAGGCATGCGACTTTGTAGTCCACTGCATCAGTTCACAGTTCACATACTGCACTGCATACAGCTGTGGAAAATAGCATGCGGTATCAGGTTTATGTGTCTGCAGTATGTAGCATGTAGTACTCAGTATGTGATTGTGTCACAACATAAACACAACACTGATGGGTTTTTTTTTTTTCCACGTTGTTATCTGCGGCATTTCGTGTCCCTTCTCCGACCGCTGGGAATGGTGCTAATAGAGGAAAGGCTTTTATGGGTAGTATCAGAGGGCAGAGACAAACGACACACGGTCACGGAGGCTGGAAGACTTGTTGGGTTATCCTCCTTTTAAAGGAGGATGAATAAATACGTGTTTTGTCGCCGCATAGAAAAAAAATTGTTATTAAGCACCCGGCCAAATTTGAATGATTAAAACTGCTGCCACGTACATACAGGTAGGTGTTATGTAGTTGCATTCTCTGCTCTGAAACAGACAGGAGTAGCAGCAGCGCAGAGGCGGTAATGCACCTTACAGCTGCAGTGTGCGATAGGTTTTGACATCATTGGACAAAGAGTCCGTAATGACCTTTCACACGTAAAGAGTTCTGCGAGGAAACGAGACTTGTATCCCCTTCTCTGGACTCTGTCCGGCAGGTAGGGGAGTTAAATATGTGACTGACAGCTGCAATGACCGATCGCTGTCAAGATTCTGTCAGACGCGACTCCTTAAAGGCCTTAAATACCTTTTTGTTTCATTCACAACTCTGGAACTCCTGGCTGCTTCTCCAAACTGGGGAAATGCCGACATGGATCAAAGGTGCAGCCTCTCTCAGTGCTTTAATTTATTTTCTCTATTTATTCGATTTTCATTTATAGCGATATGTGTTTTTGTTTTATGAGCATTACAGTGTTAGCGGAGAAATTATGCTGATTGTGCCTCCAGTGCATCATCAAGACAGGATTTCTGACCGTTTTGTAACACGTACAGTGTGTTCAGAAACAAATCTTTGAATTTACATCACATGGACTTGGCATTTTGTTGACAGCCAAGAAGGACAGCCATGCAAATGGTGACTGATACGCTGGCCTCTCAATGCTCCATTGTGTTAATTCGATTTGGCACTGAACGACTTGCTAAAATATTCATAATATCTTAGATGACTTGTTTATTTTCTACTGTCTTTACAGCATCTGCCTCCTTCTTTGTCTTCAGGTCAGTGAATTGTTTTACAGTTCTTCTGTGGTTTCACTGTATAAGATAAATTATACGGAAAATCATGCACAGGGGACTTGTACAATGGCTATCTGTGCATAATAAATGGATCTGTTTCCAAGCATATTGCACCACAATGTTTTTAGTCATTTGAATCAGCAATAAAAGCAAACAGCAAACAACAGTTTTGTAGCGTTACTGGATGTTCAGCAGAAAGCAGCATTTTACATTATGACACTGTATGTCTCGATTATGACCCAAAGGCATTGTTTAAAATCTGCCTCCTCATCGTACACTTAGGCCACATCAGCACAGCTGCTCCTGTGAAGTTTCACGATTACCACAGTCCTACGATTTAGTCATATTAGATACAAACAAAAGGGCTCTTTGACATTGTAATTTGTGATGATGCTGTATATATATATGTGTGTGTGTGTGTGTGTGAGTGTATTTGTCATTGCTACAGTTTCCACAGGGCACAGAGCAGCCCTTTATTTCCCCTTCTCTGGTGGTTTTGGAAGTACTCCAGCCTTTGTCGCTCTCATCTATTCACATTTGAGTTTGTGTGAATGCGCATGTGAGAGAATGTGTGTTTGTAACCCATCCATTCCCCCTAGAATGTGATTAATGGTAAGTGATGCCAGAGGCATTATCCTGATCATGACAGAGCAACACGACACCTCCATCGTCCAAATGAGCTGCTGTGTGTGTGTGCGCACAGTGCTGCAGCAAAGAACAGAAGACAGAAACAAATGCTCAAAGAGGGACAGAGATGGATCGACAGTTCTGAAAGAGAGAGCACAGGAAAAAGATAAGGGAAGACTAATAGAAAAACAAGGAGAGATGAAGACGAACCGACAAAGAGACAGAAAATGAGGAGCGAGCGATACCAAGAACGGGGGAAGAAAAAAAAAAACCCTTTGCTGCGATGTCATCCTAATTTCTCACGCATATGTGGTCCGACAGCGTCTCGGAGCAGCACAGAAGAAGGTTCAGATCGACAGAAAGACAGAAGAGATTTGTACTGTAATGAATGGGGTAAACAGAAGGGGAGACACACACACACAGACTGAGGGAAAGTCTCACTGTGACACGAAGCTATTTTTTCAGGTATCAGACAGTAATTAGGGAGCAGCATCAGGTAATTAGGAAGGCCTCCGGCTGATGGATGATGCACAGCTCTCACCTGGATGGGATTTATAGTGACAACCAGGAGTGGAGGCTGATATGTGCGTGTCTGTCTGTGCTTCTAAGGCTGTTAGATTTACTTTTGAAGCTCTGGTTTGAGGTTTGGTTCTTTTTGAAATGGCAGCATTTTTAGGCTGTCAGAACTTTTTCTGAAGGTCCTGCCATTTGGGCGTCAACAAGCACCACCCAAAGTTCAAACCACCCAAAAGGTCCTTTTCACACTGAACCGATCCACGGTTCAGTTTGATCCGGACCGAGACCGCCTCTTTTGATTGGACCAAAGACCGGGGGAGGTTTCACATCTGTAAGTTTGGTTTGGATCAAACGGTAAAGTCTGGACCAAACAAGGCAGGTGTGAAAGTTTTATTATGAATGGAATGAACACGTCTTCTTTGCAACACTTTGAATGCAGAGCTAACAGGATCCAAACAATAGCTCTTTTCAACTTTAATAAGACCATTAGGAAAAGGTCAAAGGTTCACTGTGATATTTAGCAGTGAAGTTTACAACCAACTTAAGACCAGCTGCAGAAATTGCGTACTGTGCCTTTAAATAATTGCCACCAAACCCAGGATGCAATTATAATGAATATATTTGACTTAATACATTATTTAAAATCCACACGACAACAGAATCATTTATTCCAGGCCACATGACAAGGATGCTCATTATCTTTGCTTCTGCTTGCACTTAGACTTTTTTTTTTTTTAAACTGACCTCCTGCTCACTTCCATTATGAAATTCCTTCAAATCAGATTGTATGGTGATACCATTCGACTGTACGTTCTACTCACTACATATAATCATCTAGATATTAATGCATAATCAACTTATATTAAAATATATGGAATTCCAATCACGGCTCGTGTGGCCTGATAAGATAGAGCGGAATTAAGTATATGTAGAATTTCCAATTATGTGAATTCCCACTGGCTCCTTCTCTAAGATCTCCAAGCTGTGACAGTCAAAATGCTCCAGCGAGATGCCAGACTGTAAGGCTCACCCACACTGACATGACAGGACTTGCCTTTGGCTGTCACAGGACCCACTTAGCATTAGTGAACAGAACTGTCTCCTATTACGGTGTGCCACTGGGTTTTTGCAGTCCGTTCACCATTGGAATGTGGCATCCATCAACAGAAACAGATACTATTAAGAAATCGTGCTGCCGAGGCATTCGGGGTCTGGCCTGTGGGCCCAAAGTATGGCACGACTGTTGTGGATAGACCAGAGTGAGCAATTTATGCAAACTCACTTAGACAATGTGTCAAGCATTCCCGTAACCCTCCTGTATTGGTTAGTGTGTGTCCATAGAGCGACAGGGACACTGTTGGTGTCAACTTGTTTTGCTGTTTGTTAATGTCAACAGGGCTGAACGCACTTATCAGCACCGCAGCAGGATGGATTTTTCTTTTTCTAAATATTTAGATTTCTATGCGAAGGTCTGGCCTTTAAATGATACGACTAGACTAGATTTTATTTGCAGAGTAAACCAGAGACAACAATATCAAAGGACCTGTGATTTCATGAAAAACAGGATTTCATCGCCGTGACCTGTGTCTGTCTTATCTTTATCATTCTTACACTCAAAGATGATAAAAAATAATAATTCTAGAAATCAAAAACTAATTAAGCAAGGAATAGCTTTTTCTATGTACAATATGTTAAATCTACGCAGACGGATTAAATATGAGTAAATACAAGATGTGTGAATTAGTATCCAGATGCATAAATTTAAGGCTACGAAACTGACATTTAAGCTACAAAGACACATATCAAAGGCATGGCTGTAACGCTGCTACTGCAACGCCTTTGAGTGTTTTAGTGTCAGTTTTACACGTGAAAGAGCGTCGACTATCTGTGAAAGGACATGGGTTTTGTCTGTACCGCTGTGTTCTTTTCACACGCCGCAGAACGCTTCTGATAGTGTGTTTTTTCTTCCACAGTGGCAGTGCTGTGGTGAAACAGTGGTGAGTTCCAAAAAAATAATAACAAAATAATGGCACCGTGGGAAAGTGAGTCTCTCGCTGATGTTTCAGTGAATTGTGCATTGCTCAGACATTAACATGAAGAGATTCACCCCTGCTTTAGGAACTCAGTTTACACAATGGAGACTCAAATAGATGTTGTTATGGTGTTGGTTTCCAGATGTTTTTTTTGCATGTTTAGATGAAATACCCAGCTCTCAGATCTTCACTGCAAAGCGGTTGAAAGAAAGACAGACTGCATCACTGAGGACCTTCACACCTCCTTCACTGCTTGTTTCACTTCCTCCCATCAGCCAGCTGCTACAGAACACGTCTGGACAAAAAAAAAAAAAACATACGCAAAACTGTTTCATTCCCACTGCAGTATCCCATTTCAAATAAGGTCAAATAGCAGCTTGCACAGCTGTTTTTATTTCTTTAGAGACTTTAAGTGTATGAGTCTTTCAGGGATCTTTTTATGTTATTTTTGAGCCCCAAGTGAAATGTTCTATGACGGGATAGACAATAAAGCTCTTTTTTTTTTTTTTAATCTTTTAATCTTTCAGGGCTATACAAAACTAATATTCTGAACTTTTTTTCTGCCTAAACCACTACAGTTAAATGGACAAAAGACTTGAACAACACAGTTTAACACAGTTTTGCATGAATAATAAAGCATGTGAAAAGAAAGTTTTATGAAGGTTCTTCAGAAGAAGTCACTGCAAAGTCTGACAAAATACAAGGCATGGGTCCACGATACTGATGTTACAAACAATCTGGCTGATAGACGATGGATATTTGTTTTAATTTGTTGAGTCTTGCATAACCAGACCTATCTCCACACTTCATTAATACTGTATCGGAGATAGGTGGAACCATCCACTATCAGCCTGGAATAGGGAAAAAACATTCTGGGTTGTTTGAATAGTTTGCATTTCTTTAAATGAATCACCCTTGTCTTGGTATCGCTAAGTGCAGGAAGCAGCGGCGGCGCCTTGAAAAATAGTGTCGCGGGAGAAGTTGCTTTGGTCGACTCTGCTTCTACTTCATGGTTCATCACGGAAGCTTAAAACGGCGGCTTCACTTTTCCACAGCAGCGTGAAACAGCTTTATATCTTCATATATCTTTATTCTCCCCTTGATTTTGGCTCTTCCGGCTTTAAATTAACTATTTATTTATAGATTTTCATGGCACAGAACACAGGCTACTGGAGGTTCAGGCAAACAACTTGGTAGCATAATGAACTGGACTAAATGCATCCCTACAAATGAAATGTGACGTTAAAAGTGACGCCATTCGAAGCGGCGCTGATGATGACTACTGTAAGAATAAAAAATAGGGTGTTTGGAGGCTTGAAGTAAGAGCTTCAATATACATCCCTCATACTTTGCTGTTATGACTGATGCTGTTGCTACAGAATCCATCACTGCATGTTGTTTAACTTGCAGAAGAAGAAGATATAATGATGTATAGTTTTGGTCACATATCAACAACCTAATCATCAACCAGGAACCATCAACATCCGCAGAGTTCAAGAGCAATGTGCAGTTCCCCTTTTAAAACTTTTTTTTTTTTTTTTTTACATTGGCCTTTTGGGGACAACGAAAGAAGTTCAAAGACATTAGGATGCTGTCACCTAGAGTCAGTGAACGTGTCAGCTGGATGCCAATTAAAGCACCTTGCAGATGCCAAACAACATTATGCAAGTCAGTTAAATAATCACTGCCTTGGCTTTAACTGTGAAATATCTGCAGACAGTTTTGCTTTTGAATGTGGCAAAAATAATTTAAAAAAAAAGAATAGCAAAGCACAAGTCAAGGCAGCTAACTGTACAGCCTGAACAAATTGTACTCCATCCTCACATCATCCTTCCATCGTATAAGCCCCCCCACTCAATAATAGAGGGCTTTTTCTGCATTGAGGATCTCTGTATTTCTTGTTTCCTCTATCTGGGGAAAAGAAAGACTCACTTAAAATATATCTTTAAATAATGCTGACCTGAAATACGGAATAAGAGCGTGTGTGTTGCCATAGAAGGTGCATACATGGAGCGGTTGTCCATCTTTTGGGTTTCAATGAGGCGGAACTACTGACTGATTGAGTGATGGGCGAGGGGTGACGAGAGGGGGAAGGGCGTGATTGATAATCCACAAGCCGGAGTGAAGGGGACGGAGGCAGGGAGAGTGCGGAAAGAGAATGGGAGCTGATGATTGATTGACATTTGGTGAGAGTGAAGCTAAAAGCCGGGAGATGGATGACAAAAAAAGGCTGATTGAAAAGAGAGAGAGGCCAGTGACGGATTGTGGAATATTACTTTGAAAGGATGAGGGACAGTAAGGTGGGGGAAGAGAGTTCGAGGTGTGGGTGTTTATCTGGGCACGGTGGATTAGCATAGTTTATACAGTCCTGATTGACTGTGTAGTTTGGGGGTCTAAGATGGAGGCTTTGCGGTCGAAATGTATGCAGAAATTCAAAATGTCATAAAACCGCTGTGCTTTATTCCACTTCGCCTCCAGAGATAACCAGACCTTTGTATATTTTTATCATATTTTTAGTTAATAAGATCCTCTCTGTGTTCCAATCTGCCCACATTTAATTATTATAATATGTCGTATGCAAACTCAGCCCTTTATTTTACTTCCTCTGTACCTGTCGCCTTGCCTTTAGGCGTATTCCACACTCATGCACATATTTTTCTACATGGATATTTATGCTCAAACAAACCGTTGTTTCTGACTGACTTTAAGCCGCGGACGCTGTGGATCAGGTAATACAGGATGCAGAAGACGCGGATGCAGAGACTTTTGCCTGTTGGTGAAGTGTTGTAAACAAAGTCAAGTTAAGTGGGAAAGTCTTAGTTGCTAAGGCTAACCAAATGTAAAGAAACTGACATCTATCTGCCATTGTTGTTTCACGTGCATGATCATTACTCAAAGCAACAGGGTCATGGGACACGTATACGAGCAAACCGGATTTTTATGGTCAGTCTGTAGGTATTGGTGTTTGCATGAGGATGAGAGGCCAAAACGTAAAGGGAAAATCATTTTGCTCTTAAACCGGTGCAAACCTGCCATGTGTGTAATTTGTAGTAAATGACCTGCCATATATCGGTAATGTTTTCCTGGTCAGGAATTATGAAGGCTGTGCTGACACAAAGGTTCTGACAGTATTTTTGGTACAAATTCAGGAGGCTCATGTTGCGA
The DNA here is from genome assembly GCA_037367275.1 of Coranthus polyacanthus. Taxonomy (NCBI): domain Eukaryota; kingdom Metazoa; phylum Chordata; class Actinopteri; order Kurtiformes; family Apogonidae; genus Coranthus; species Coranthus polyacanthus. The sequence continues at coordinate 8,097 of JAPQRN010022381.1, read as the reverse complement.
CACAGAACGGAAAACTCAATTCACAGGAAAAGCGAACTCTAATCCGTCAGAAAAGGGAAATCTCAAATAATGATGAGATGCGTGGCAGCGTGCGGCAATGAACATATTTGTTACCTTTCAACAGCCTCGACAATTATGTGGTGAATTATTTATAATGAACCTTGACATCATATGCCGGGAATAATTTGAGTAATGCCCAGACTTTGCTCATTCCACACAAATGTGCGACATCAAACACAGACTTGGGCTAATTTCTAAATCATATGAAGTCCAGAGGTAATGCAGGTCACGCGCAAATAGGGCTTTTTTTAATGAAGTCTCCTGGGTGATGGTCCTGTGTCTGACCCATCCATCCAGCGCAACCTTTTTCCTCCTCACTGAGCCGTTCTACCAGAAGATTACAGGTTATTTACAGGCCTAAACAGGGCTTCATTTGTGCCTGATCCTGCTGCTACAGGATCCAGGACCTCCAAGATTGAGACCAGTACGTTATTTTTTTCATAGAAATATATTTCGCATCACAACTATTCACAGTGCAACAGTTGTGACACTTGTTCAATAAAAGATTCAAATACATTTTCATGCCAGCCCTTCTATTCCTTTGGGTCTATGTCCAGTGTCCAGGTAAAAAGTCACACATGATGCAAATGATTCATATGTTACGGAAACTCCTCACTATCCTGATATTCTAGTTGTTTGTCGATGCAGCTCCACACGTTGTCATCTCTATCATTTTTGTTGTTGTCACACGACGTCCATTTCAGGCAAATAACTGGTTGATGCCTTTATTTGTGCCGTGAAAGCACCGAAAAATCCACCTTGTTTAAAAAAAACCTTTGACTTCCATGCCTATGTGACCTATATCTGATGTTTCAGGTGCATGTTCATTACACAAGCGCATATTAGGATGTGACGCCATCCTTTTCTATTCTCTTCGTTTTCCCTGATCACGTGGATACACACAAACCAAAATCCAAATCGTTTTTAAAAATCTCCTAAAGCGCTGGTTACGTGTGGACGAAAGGCCCGAACGCAGAAAAAAATATCCTTTTTGCAAAATATCCACATTAGTGTGGACGGAGCATTAATGTGAAAGGGAACGGCCTTAAAGGGGTTGGGACTCGGTGGACGTTAAAAGGTTTTAAATCTGATTCTAAAACTAAAAGGGAGAGACAGACGTCAGTCACTCAGATCCCACAGTGAAGCCTGAAGAACCACAGACAGCGCTGCTCGCTGTGTGTAAGTGCTGCACTGTGACAGTGAAACGTAGCAGAGGCGATCGATAGACGGACAGAACGCGTCACTTAGCTCAGTTTCTAAGTCTGCCTGCTTTGTGCGGTTGTAAATAGAACTTTCGGTCTTAATCCATGGCAGGGAAGTGAAGGGACAGTCGATGAAAGAGAGGGAGAGGCAGAGAGCTGCAAACCGTAAGCAGCTGTTTGTACGTGTTTGCCCTTTTCTGATTTTGAGTGATTATTGTGCTCTGATTATGAAATGTAAATGCACGGTGCTTTATTTGTGATGACAGTGTTGTTTAGTTTTAACAGCTGGCAGTTATCCAACGTGCTCCAGACGCTGTGGATTTTTTGATGCGTTCCTTCACAGCAGACTCTTTGAGTTCAGGGACCTCCTGATTTACATACTGAGCACCGCAAATAGGCACTCCAGAGTAATGGTATATTTCGGTATTTTGCAGTACAAAAGTTGCAGATAGAAGATTATTTTAAATGACCAAATTAGTTAAATGATTGTACATTGTGCACTTCATGCGAGTTCTAAATTTCAGACCACAGAGCCAGAGATAAACAATACTTTTGATGTGGTTTCATGCTGGCAAAGTCACTCATCACCAAAATAAATCAAAGAGGCTTGCAGAGATCATGCAGTAATTTGGCACACCAGGCTGAAAGCTGCCTAACAGCACAGGACACAAAGCCTCTTTGCACCTGGTACAGTCACACATATGCAAATTCTATCTAAATTTCATCATTTGGCACATAAAAATATTTATTTGTACCCTAATCCGTGCAAATAAAGATCACAGCCAATTCACTGACACTTTGGCCGAACCGATTCGAGCAGCAGGCTTTGAGAGGTGGTGTAAAAGCCGGGCGAGTGTTACCATTTCGAATGACTGCTATAATTTGCAGGCATCATGGCCAGCAAGTCTGATTAGATCAGAGAATGCTCCAATTATAAAAGGGTTTATGAGTGCCAGCCTTGGTGGATTAGTCTTAAAGCTGGAGCAATTTGTGTTTGGCATGCTGCGTGATGAAGGTGCTGTATGCTGGGCAGAGCTTTCAGCGGCATATATTTGTCACAAGTCGATTTGCATAAATTTCATAGGGAATAAAACAAAACAAAACAAAAAAAAACCCCATCATGTTCTTAAAAGTAACCGAGGGGCACAAAATGTAACCGAGCACAATCAGACCGTCGCTGTAATGAGCCAGACCCGTGACCCCAGTGGCCGACTGTTACAGACGTTCATTTGTCTGTGTGTGCATCAGCACTGACCTGTGGTAGGTTTATGGACACAGGTGTGCTCCTGCAGAGTGGCCAGACACAGGGTCAAAGAGGAATTCATCATCAGGCCTGGACACACAGAGCCCTTTTAACGCAAGCTGCTCTTTGCCGCTGAGCTCCGATGGCTGCAACGCTCTCTCCTAGAAAGTATATTCAAATATATATCGCGGAATTGCAAATTCAGTTACGTTCTGTGGAAAAACATATTGCATCCCGAATTATGTTTTGCGAGCAATGTAATCAGTGCCTTGATTTTGTTATGAGAAAATAGAATTTATCTTCTGTCTTGTCTTTTTGTTTCTACAGAAATACGGAAGTGCTTGGAGAGGTTGAGGCGGGGGTTTCTAACATCCAGGACTCAACACGTAGCCTAACCTAACAACAGAGTACAGCAGGTTGAGAGAATCACTCCCAAAATGTTACAAAATATACCCTAACATTTGAGCCACGTTCAAACTGAAGTAGTTTAGGTTGTGTTAGGTTCAGCCACATGTTAAACACAGAAACTAGAAGATGATCCCTTTCAAATTAAATCTGTTAGATGCATTTGGGCCTTACGCTTCATGCATTATAATCCCAACCCTTGGTTCCATGAACAGTGGACTTAAAGTCTCACCAAGGCCTAAGTGATAAGTTCTAAGACCCAATGTTGGAAACAGGCTCTTGTGCAGCAAATGTATTTATTATTTAAGTGTGTCCTTTAAGTTTGTGTGCATTCGAGAGCGGACGTCTCTGGAGTGTTCAGGGTCTATGGTTCTCTGTAGCCCTGAATAACATATCAAGCTTTCCCAGGCCTCAAATCTGTATTCACACACACGCGTATGTGTCAGCTGTGATGAAAAAGCCACGCGTTACAGTGGCTTCTCACTTCGACCGGGCTGATCCGAAGATAGGGTTAGGATTCCTTGAAAAGAGTAGATGTTAAATGAAAGTCACAATGAAAACTAAGGTAATGTCACTAAAGTATGTATGTATGAGGGAAAAATCCACCTTTCACAGGGGGCAGTGACTCGGGAACCGAGGCCAACGTGGGATGCCAATTTTAAAAGAAAGCTTGAGGTTATTACTTTTACATTCATTCCTGACACTGTTTTTAAGCCATGACGAAAAACGTTGTACATTTTGTCATCCTTCAGTGTATACCAGGCTTACAGCTCAGTTCTGAGCAAAGATTCGCAACAAAAATAAACCGTTTTTACGACATCACAGGTGAAGGTTAAAGCAGTGAGAACTTGACTGTCTCAGTTCGACAGCGCCAGGTTTTATTTTATTTTATTTTTTTACAAACTACAACATTCTGGATTGGGTTGAAATAGCTGTTTCCTAAAGATGTTTAATAATTTTACAAATCACGTTTTTGTGATGCACAGTTTGAAGGAGTGACAGAGACTTTTTTTCCTGAGAGCAGTCGTTACACAGAGGAGCTAATTAGATCGATGCCCCTGCACTGCTCCAGGATCAGCTGCTCATCAGAATAACAGACATGGATATTGGTCAAAATAGACTTACTTATACTAACTGTGTTTATTATGTATTTATTATTATGCACTTATTATAATCTAACAAGTACACCATTCAAATAAAAATTACATATAACATTAATAAGTAAAAATGTTGATTCTGATTCCATAGGAAAAATATCAGGTGGTTTAGTGATCATTTGTAAAAACTGTAAATAATGTCACACTATAATAATATTCATCTTAATGTCATAACATAGCATGTCGTACTGATGAGTTCAGCATCAGAGCTCCAGACATTTAATGAACTTTTTAAAATACTTATCTTCTAATAGTACAAACAGTTGTTTCAACACACAGTAGCTAATGCAACTCTAAACTAGTTCATGCTGATTATAACTGCGCTTCAACAATCATCTTTTCGATCTGGTACATGTGCTGACGTCCTGGAAAAAGCAGACAGGCTGAACAGGCTGTAGAAAGCAACACCTTTTGGTATTATTTTAAACAGTGAGCCACAGCAACCAGACGTTATCAGACAAAAGTGTAAATACACACAGAAACGGGCAGGCTACATGAGGTAGGAAATGCTGACTGAGAGAAGAAATTTCAGTCGGAAAACAGAAAAATGTAGATAGCTGGTTCTGAAATCATGAAGGGTACTTCTGCATCAAAGGCACGTATCATATAATATGCATCAGTTCAAGTCAGCTTTTATTTTTAAAGACCAATCTCACAGATGACAACGTTGGCCGTACAGCTTCCAAAACTCTGTCCTTAGAAGCCCTCACTTCAGTCCAGTCAAAAAACAGAGTAGTAGAGTAACAGATCGTCTTCAAGCACAAACAGACAGACACACGGGAGTAATCACATCGTTGGCGAAGGTAGTAACGCAGGATTTTCTTATTATGGCTTGAATAACAGGACTTTCATCCATGAGAAAACTGAAACAAACACAAGTCAAAACCCACAAACACATTCTGCACCAGAACGGTTGGAAAGTAGCTAATTTAAAGTTTTGGAATGTTCTGGTCCAGACCAAAGGTCTAGACCTGAACCCTGCAACGGCCGAGAGCAAAAGGCGAGCAGTGAAAGCTCAAAGAGAAGCTTCATCCAATGTCAGTTTCCCTCCGCCCTCCTTTTCCTGTTTCCTGTACTTCTTGTTTTATTTCTGTCCCGTCTCCGCTCCACGTTCCCCTTGTCTCCTGTCCAAACCTGGTTAATGCATCTCGACACTTTATCCCACGGCAAAAGTATTCGCCCCACAGAGAGAAAGAGAGAGAACACACACGTTATGCTCACAAAGGACATTAGAGGGAAAGACACTGACATTCACGCACCATGGGGCTGTTAACGTGGAGAGTGTAAGGTGATGTGACTGGGCTGCGAGCCTCCAGTTTAACGTCACACCTTCGAACCCAGACACATCTTAATGCTGACCAGTCTGCGTGCGTTGCAACGGTGTAAATTTGCAAATGGACGGCTGGGACTTGTCCTCAACAATTCGAGTAAGCTTGTCCGCATTATCTTATCTTTCTGATAACAGAGATGCACACATTCTCAAAGAACTGGAGTTACATCCAGTAACTAGCTCCTCTGTTGCGTGTGCTACGTAACGTAAGTTTGCCCATGTCGACACATTTCGTACTTTCTCATGTCGCGACCAAAAAAAGAGAAGGAGCATCGT